>JASGCC010005024.1:0-17626 GCA_030067915.1 Hydractinia echinata | reverse complement strand
CCTGTGCACACGACATACTACACGAAATCTACCTGACTTAAATACGGATAATATGCTTCGCGTGCAAATTTGGCGCCATTTGCCTCTTTAGCTAGAATTTACCCAGCAACTGCGAAAGATTACGGGAGGCGAGAGGACAAAGCTAAAATTAACCTTAATCTTTGTTTACGACAGACATGTAACTTATTGCATGTGAATTACGCCACAATTTTTTCGATTCTATTTGTTTTCAGGGAAAGCAAGAGAATATACGCAACCTTTAATATAATGCAATTTTTGTTTGAGAGAATGTTCCTGATGAAAATTGGCACAGTCACGTACGACATGTTTACAAATGGAATATAAACTTATATACGACTTGTTTGACAAATTGATATTAGAAACCTTCTGAATGGATATTTGAATGTGTACACGAAGATCTAATTAAATAAACCTACGTGCTGCGATGCCGAGTGGTTAAGGCGTTTGACTCGAAATCAAATGGATATCCCGCACAGGTTCGAATCCTTTTCGCAGCGCAGTAGAAATGCCACTGCAATGTGACACTTTTACCAAAAGCAGCAGCATCCTCCAAATGCAGGAGCGAAGAGCCAAAATTTGACAACGTCTCAAGTAATAGACCTGTGCACACGACATACTACACGAAATCTACCTGACTTAAATACGGATAATATGCTTCGCGTGCAAATTTGGCGCCATTTGCCTCTTTAGCTAGAATTTACCCAGCAACTGGGAAAGATTACGGGAGGCGAGAAGACAAAGCTAAAATTAAGCCTTAATCTTTGTTTACGACAGACATGTAACTGATTACATGTGAATTACGCCACAATTTTTTCGATTTTACATGTTTTCAGGGATATCAAGAGAATATACGCAACCTTTAATATAATGCAATCTTTGTTTGAGAGAATGTTCCTGCCGAAAATTTGGCACAGTCACATACAACATGTTTAACAAATTTGTTTGACAAATTGATAATTAGAAATCTTCTGCAATGGATAGTTTGAACATGTACGCGAAGATCTAATTAAATAAACCTTCGTGCTGCCATGGCCGAGTGGTTAAGGCGTTTGACTCGAAATCAAATGGGATATCCCGCACAGGTTCGAATCCTTTTCGCATCGCAGTAGAAATGGCCACTGCAATGTGTCACTTTTACCTTAAAGCAGCAGCATCCTCCAAAATGCAGGAGCGAAGAGCCAAAATTTGACAACGTCTCAAGTAATAGACCTGTGCACACGACATACTACACGAAATTCTACCTGACTTAAATACGGATAATATGCTTCGCGTGCAAATTTGGCGCCATTTGCCTCTTTAGCTAGAATTTACCCAGCAACTGGGAAAGATTACGGGAGGCGAGAGACAAAGCTAAAATTAGCCTTAATCTTTGTTTACGACAGACATGTAACTGATTACATGTGAATTACGCCACAATTTTTTCGATTTTACATGTTTTCAGGGATATCAAGAGAATATACGCAACTTTAATATAATGCAATTTTGTTTGAGAGATGTTCCTGCCGAAAATTTGGCACAGTCACATACGACATGTTTACAAATGGATAGTTACAAACTTATATACGACTTGTTTGACAAATTGATAATTAGAAACCTTCTGCAATGGATAGTTTGAACATGTACGCGAAGATCTAATTAAATAAACCTTCGTGCTGCCATGGCCGAGTGGTTAAGGCGTTTGACTCGAAATCAAATGGGATATCCCGCACAGGTTCGAATCCTTTTTCGCAGCGCAGTAGATTGCCACTGCAATGTGACACTTTTACCTAAAATCAGCAGCATCCTCCAAAGTGCAGGAGCCAAGAGCCAAAATTTGACAACGTCTCAAGTAATAGACCTGTGCACACGACACACTACACGAAATTCTACCTGACTTAAATATGGATAATATGCTTCGCGTGCAAATTTGGCGCCATTTGCCTCTTTAGCTAGAATTTACCCAGCAACTGGGAAAGATTACGGGAGGCGAGAGGACAAAGCTAAAATTAACCTTAATCTTTGTTTACGACAGACATGTAACTGATTACATGTGAATTACGCCACAATTTTTTCATTTTACATGTTTTCAGGGATATCAGAGAATATACGCAACCTTTAATATAATGCAATTTTTGTTTGAGAAATGTTCTGCCGAAAATTTGGCACAGTCACATACGACATGTTTAACAAATGGATATTACAAACTTATATACGACTTGTTTGACAAATTGATAATTAGAAACCTTCTGCAATGGATAGTTTGAACGTGTACGCGAAGATCTAATTAAATAAACCTACGTGCTGCATGGCCGAGTGGTTAAGCGTTTGACTCGAAATCAAATGGGATATCCCGCACAGGTTCGAATCCTTTTTCGCAGCGCAGTAGAAATGGCCACTGCAATGTGACACTTTTACCTAAAACAGCAGCATCCTCCAAAATGCAGGAGCCAAGAGCCAAAATTTGACAACGTCTCAAGTAATAGACCTGTGCACACGACATACTACACGAAATTCTACCTGACTTAAATATGGATAATATGCTTCGCGTGCAAATTTGGCGCCATTTGCCTCTTTAGCTAGAATTTACCCAGCAACTGGGAAAGATTACGGGAGGCGAGAGACAAAGCTAAAATTAAACCTTAATCTTTGTTTACGACAGACATGTAACTGATTACATGTGAATTACGCCACAATTTTTTCGATTTTACATGTTTTCAGGGATATCAAGAGAATATACGCAACTTTAATATAATGCAATTTTTGTTTGAGAGAATGTTCCTGCCGAAAATTTGGCACAGTCACATACGACATGTTTAAAAATGGATACAAACTTATATACGACTTGTTTGACAAATTGATAATTAGAAACCTTCTGCATGGATAGTTTGAACGTGTACGCGAAGATCTAATTAAACTAAACCTACGTGCTGCGATCCGAGTGTTTAAGGCGTTTGACTCGAAATCAAATGGGATATCCCCACAGGTTCGAATCCTTTTCGCAGCGCAGTAGAATTGACCACTGCAATTTTACACTTTTCCTAAAATCAGCAGCATCCTCTAAATGTAGGAGCGAAGAGCCAAAATTTGACAACGTCTCAAGTAATAGACCTGTGCACACGACATACACTACCTGACTTAAATACAGATAATATGCTTCGCGTGCAAATTTGGCGCCATTTGCCTCTTTAGCTAGAATTTACCCAGCAACTGGGAAAGATTACGCGAGGCGAGAGGACAAAGCTAAAATTAAGCCTTAATCTTCGTTTACGACAGACATGTAAATGATTACATGTGAATTACGCCACAATTTTTTCGATTTTACATGTTTTCAGGAATATTAAGAGAATATACGCAACCTTTAATATAATGCAATTTTTGTTTGAGAGAATGTTCCTGCCGAAAATTTGGCACAGTCATATACGACATGTTTAACAAATGGATAGTTACAAACTTATATACGACTTGTCTTACAAATTGATAATTAGAAACCTTCTGCAATGGATAGTTTGAACGTGTACGCGAAGATCTAATTAAATAAACCTACGTGCTGCGATGGCTGAGTGGTTAAGGCGTTTGACTCGAAATCAAATGGGATATCCCGCACAGGTTCGAATCCATTTCGCAGTGCAGTAGAAATCGCCACTGCAACGTGACACGTTTACCTAAAAGCAGCAGCATCCTCCAAAGTGCGGGAGCGAAGAGCCAAAATTTGACAACGTCTCAAGTAATAGACCTGTGCTCACGACATACTACACGAAATCCTACCTGACTTAAATACAGATAATATGCTTCGCGTGCAAATTTAGCGCCATTTGCCTCTTTAGCTAGAATTTACCCAGCAACTGGGAAAGATTACGCGAGGCGAGAGGACAAAGCTAAAATTAAGCCTTAATCTTCGTTTACGACAGACATGTAACTGATTACATGTGAATTGCGCCACAATTTTTTCGATTTTACATGTTTTCAGGAATATTAAGAGAATATACGCAACCTTTAATATAATGCAATTTTTGTTTGAGAGAATGTTCCTGCCGAAAATTTGGCACAGTCATATACGACATGTTTAACAAATGGATAGTTACAAACTTATATACGACTTGTCTTACAAATTGATAATTAGAAACCTTCTGCAATGGATAGTTTGAACGTGTACGCGAAGATCTAATTAAATAAACCTACGTGCTGCGATGGCTGAGTGGTTAAGGCGTTGACTCGAAATCAAATGGGATATCCCGCACAGGTTCGAATCCTTTTCGCAGCGCAGTAGAAATCGCCACTGCAATGTGACACTTTTACCTAAAAGCAGCAGCATCCTCCAAAGTGCAGGAGCGAAGAGCCAAAATTTGACAACGTCTCAAGTAATAGACCTGTGCACACGACATACTACACGAAATCCTACCTGACTTAAATATGGATAATATGCTTCGCGTGCAAATTTGGCGCCATTTGCCTCTTTAGCTAGAATTTACCCAGCAACTGGGAAAGATTACGCGAGGCGAGAGGACAAAGCTAAAATTAAGCCTTAATCTTCGTTTACGACAGACATGTAACTGATTACATGTGAATTACGCCACAATTTTTTCGATTTTACATGTTTTCAGGGATATCAAGAGAATATACGCAACTTTAATATAATGCAATTTTGTTTGAGAGAATGTTCCTGCCGAAGATTTGGCACAGTCACATACGACATGTTTACAAATGGATAGTTACAAACTTATATACGACTTGTTTGACAAATTGATAATTAGAAACCTTCTGCAATGGATAGTTTGAACATGTACGCGAAGATCTAATTAAATAAACCTTCGTGCTGCATGGCCGAGTGGTTAGGCGTTGACTCGAAATCAAATGGGATATCCGCACAGGTTCGAATCCTTTTTCAGCGCAGTAGAAATGGCCACTGCAATGTGACACTTTACCTAAAGCAGCAGCATCCTCCAAAATGCAGGAGCCAAGAGCCAAAATTTGACAACGTCTCAAGTAATAGACCTGTGCACACGACATACTACACGAAATTCTACCTGACTTAAATATGGATAATATGCTTCGCGTGCAAAATTGGCGCCATTTGCCTCTTTAGCTGGAATTAACCCAGCAACTGGGAAAGATTACGGGGGGCGAGAGGACAAAGCTAAAATTAAAGCTTAATCTTTGTTTACGACAGACATGTAACTGATTACATGTGAATAACGCCACAATTTTTTCGATTTTACATATTTTCAGGGATATCAAGAGAATATACGCAACCTTTAATATAATGCAATTTTTGTTTGAGAGAATGTTCCTGCCGAAAATTTGGCACAGTCACATACGACATGTTTAAAAAATGGATACAAACTTATATACGACTTGTTTGACAAATTGATCATTAGAAACCTTCAGCTATGGATAGTTTGAACGTGTACGCGAAGATCTAATTAACTAAACCTACGTGCTGCGATGGCCGAGTGTTTAAGGCGTTTGACTCGAAATCAAATGGGATATCCCGCACAGGTTCGAATCATTTTCGCAGCGCAGTAGAAATGGCCACTGCAATGTGTCACTTTTACCTTAAAGCAGCAGCATCCTCCAAAATGCAGGAGCCAAGACCCAAAATTTGACAACGTCTCAAGTAATAGACCTGTGCACACGACATACTACACGAAATTCTACCTGACTTAAATATGGATAATATGCTTCGCGTGCAAATCTGGCGTCCTTTGCCACTTTAGTTAGAATTTACCCAGCAACTGGGAAAGATTACGGGAGGCGAAAAGACAAAGCTAAAATTAAACCTTAATCTTTGTTTACGACAGACATGTAACTGATTACATGTGAATTACGCCACAATTTTTTCCATTTTACATGTTTTCAGGGATATTAAGAGAATCTACGCAACCTTTAATATAATGCAATTTTTTTTTGAGAGAATGTTCCTGCCGCAAATTTGGCACAGTCACATACGACATGTTTACAAATGGATAGTTAAAAATTATATACGACTTGTTTTACAAATTGATAATTAGAAACCTTCTGCAATCGATAGTTTGAACGTGTCCGCGAAGATCTAATTAAATAATCCTACGTGCTGCGATGGCCGAGTGGTTAAGGCGTTTGACTCGAAATCAAATGGGATATCCCGCACAGGTTCGAATCCTGTTCGCAGCGCAGTAGAGATTGCCACCGCAATGTGACACTTTTACCTAAAATCAGCAGCATCCTCCAAAATGCAGGAGCCAAGAGCCAAAATTTGACAAAGTCTAACGTAATAGACTTGTGCACACGACATACTACACGAAATTCTACCTGACTTAAATATGGATAGTGTGCTTCGCGTGCAAATCTGGTGTCCTTTGCCTCTTTAGCTAAAATTTACCCAGCAACTGGGAAAGATTACGGGAGGGGAAAAGACAAAGCAAAAATTAAACCTTAATCTTTGTTTACGACAGACATGTAACTGATTACATGTGAATTACGCCACAATTTTTTCGATTTTACATGTTTTCAGGGATATTAAGAGAATATACGCAACCTTTAATATAATGCAATTTTTGTTTGAGAGAATGTTCCTGCCAAAAATTTGGCACAGTCACATACGACATGTTTAACAAATGGATAGTTACAAACTTATATCCGACATGTTTGACAAATTGATAATTAGAAACCTTCTGCAATGGATAGTTTGAACATGTACGCGAAGATCTAATTAAATAAACCTTCGTGCTGCCATGGCCGAGTGGTTAAGGCGTTTGACTCGAAATCAAATGGGATATCCCGTAGAGGTTCGAATCCTTTTCGCATCGCAGTAGAAATGGCCACTGCAATGTGTCACTTTTACCTTAAAGCAGCAGCATCTTCCAAAATGCAGGAGCGAAGAGCGAAACTTTGACAACGTCTCAAGTAATAGACCTGTGCACACGACATACTACACGAAATCCTACCTGACTTAAATACGGATAATACGCTTCGCGTGCAAATTTGGCGCCATTTGCCTCTTTAGCTAGAATTGACCCAGCAACTGGGAAAGATTACGGGAGGCGAGAGTACAAAGCTAAAATTAAGCCTTAATCTTTGTTTACGACAGACATGTAACTGATTACATGTGAATTACGCCACAATTTTTTCGATTTTACATGTTTTCAGGGATATCAAGAGAATATACGCAACTTTTAATATAATGCAATATTTGTTTGAGAGATTGTTCCTGCCGAAAATTTGGCACAGTCACATACGACATGTTTACAAATAGATAGTTACAAACTTATATACGACTTGTTTGACAAATTGATAATTAGAAACCTTCTGCAATGGATAGTTTGAACATGTACGCGAAGATCTAATTAAATAAACCTACGTGCTGCGACGGCCGAGTGGTTAAGGCGTTTGACTCGAAATCAAATGGGATATCCCGCACAGGTTCGAATCCTTTTCGCAGCGCAGTAGAAATCGCCACTGCAACGTGACACGTTTACCCAAAAGCAGCAGCATCCTCCAAAGTGCGGGAGCGAAGTGCCAAAATTTGACAACGTCTCAAGTAATAGACCTGTGCACACGACATACTACACGAAATCCTACCTGACTTAAATACGGATAATATGCTTCGCGTGCAAATTTGCGCCATTTGCCTCTCTTTAGCTAAAAGGAAGATTACGGGAGGCGAGAAGACAAAGCTAAAATCAAGCCTTAATCTTTGTTTACGACAGACATGTAACTGATTACATGTGAATTACGCCACAATTTTTTCCATTTTACATGTTTTCAGGGATATCAGGAGAATATACGCAACCTTTAATATAATGCAATTTTTGTTTGAGAAAATGTTCGTGCCGAAAATTTGGCACAGTCACATACGACATGTTTAACAAATGGATAGTTACAAACGTATATACGACTTGTTTGACAAATTGATAATTAGAAATCTTCTGCAATGGACAGTTTGAACATGTACGCGAAGATCTAATTAAATAAAGCTTCGTGCTGCCATGGCCGAGTGGTTAAGGCGTTTGACTCGAAATCAAATGGGATATCCCGCACAGGTTCGAATCCTTTTCGCATCGCAGTAGAAATGGCCACTACAATGTGTCACTTTTACCTTAAAGCAGCAGCATCCTCCAAAATGCAGGAGAGAAGAGCGAAAATTTGACAACGTCTCAAGTAATAGACCTGTGCACACGACATACTACACGAAATCCTACCTGACTTAAATACGGATAATATGCTTCGCGTGCAAATTTGGCGCCATTTGCCTCTTTAGCTAGAATTTACCCAGCAACTGCGAAAGATTACGGGAGGCGAGAGGACAAAGCTAAAACTAAACCTTAATCTTTGTTACATGTGAATTACGCCACAATTTTTTCGATTCTATTTGTTTTCAGGGAAAGCAAGAGAATATACGCAACCTTTAATATAATGCAATTTTTGTTTGAGAGAATGTTCCTGATGAAAATTGGCACAGTCACGTACGACATGTTTAGCAAATGAATATAAACTTATATACGACTTGTTTCACAAATTGATATTTAGAAACATTCTGGAATGGTTATTTGGAATGTGTACACGAAGATCTAATTAAATAAACCTACGTGCTGCGATGGCCGAGTGGTTAAGGCGTTTGACTCGAAATCAAATGGGATATCCCGCACAGGTTCGAATCCTTTTCGCAGCGCAGTAGAAATCGCCACTGCAACGTGACACGTTTACCCAAAAGCAGCAGCATCCTCCAAAGTGCGGGAGCGAAGTGCCAAAATTTGACAACGTCTCAAGTAATAGACCTGTGCACACGACATACTACACGAAATCCTACCTGACTTAAATACGGATAATATGCTTCGCGTGCAAATTTGGCGCCATTTGCCTCTTTAGCTAGAATTTACCCAGCAACTGGGAAAGATTACGGGAGGCGAGAAGACAAAGCTAAAATTAAGCCTTAATCTTTGTTTACGACAGACATGTAACTGATTACATGTGAATTACGCCACAATTTTTTCGATTTTACATGTTTTCAGGGATATCAAGAGAATATACGCAACTTTTAATATAATGCAATATTTGTTTGAGAGATTGTTCCTGCCGAAAATTTGGCACAGTCACATACAACATGTTTAACAAATTTGTTTGACAAATTGATAATTAGAAATCTTCTGCAATGGACAGTTTGAACATGTACGCGAAGATCTAATTAAATAAAGCTTCGTGCTGCCATGGCCGAGTGGTTAAGGCGTTTGACTCGAAATCAAATGGGATATCCCGCACAGGTTCGAATCCTTTTCGCATCGCAGTAGAAATGGCCACTGCAATGTGTCACTTTTACCTTAAAGCAGCAGCATCCTCCAAAATGCAGGAGCGAAGAGCGAAAATTTGACAACGTCTCAAGTAATAGACCTGTGCACACGACATACTACACGAAATCCTACCTGACTTAAATACGGATAATATGCTTCGCGTGCAAATTTGGCGCCATTTGCCTCTTTAGCTAGAATTTTCCCAGCAACTGGGAAAGATTACGGGAGGCGAGAAGACAAAGCTAAAATTTAGCCTTAATCTTTGTTTACGACAGACATGTAACTGATTACATGTGAATTACGCCACAATTTTTTCGATTTTACATGTTTTCAGGGATATCAAGAGAATATACGCAACTTTTAATATAATGCAATATTTGTTTGAGAGATTGTTCCTGCCGAAAATTTGGCACAGTCACATACGACATGTTTACAAATGGATAGTTACAAACTTATATACGACTTGTTTGACAAATTGATAATTAGAAACCTTCTGCAATGGATAGTTTGAACATGTACGCGAAGATCTAATTAAATAAACCTTCGTGCTGCCATGGCCGAGTGGTTAAGGCGTTTGACTCGAAATCAAATGGGATATCCCGCACAGGTTCGAATCCTTTTTGCAGTGCAGTAGAAATGGCCACTGCAATGTGTCACTTTTACCTTAAAGCAGCAGCATCCTCCAAAATGCAGGAGCCAAGACCAAAATTTGACAACGTCTCAAGTAATAGACCTGTGCACACGAATACTACTACACGAAATTCTACCTGATTAAATATGGATAATATGCTTCGCGTGCAAATTGGCGCCATTTGCCTCTTTAGCTAGAATTTACCCAGCAACTGGGAAAGATTACGGGAGGCGAGAGACAAAGCTAAAATTAAGCCTTAATCTTTGTTTACGACAGACATGTAACTGATTACATGTGAATTACGCCACAATTTTTTCGATTTTACATGTTTTCAGGGATATCAAGAGAATATACGCAACCTTTAATATAATGCAATTTTGTTTGAGAGAATGTTCCTGCCGAAAATTTGGCACAGTCACATACGACATGTTTAACAAATTTGTTTTTGACAAATTAATAATTAGAAACTTCTGCAATGGATAGTTTGAACATGTACGCGAAGATCTAATTAAATAAACTTCGTGCTGCCATGGCCGAGTGGTTAAGGCGTTTGACTCGAAATCAAATGGGATATCCCGCACAGGTTCGAATCCTTTTCGCATCGCAGTAGAAATGGCCACTACAATGTGTCACTTTTACCTAAAGCAGCAGCATCCTCCAAAATGCAGAAGAGCGAAAATTTGACAACGTCTCAAGTAATAGACCTGTGCACACGACATACTACACGAAATCTACCTGACTTAAATATGGATAATATGCTTCGCGTGCAAATTTGGCGCCATTTGCCTCTTTAGCTAGAATTTACCAGCAACTGGGAAAGATTACGGGAGGCGAGAAGACAAAGCTAAAATTAAGCCTTAATCTTTGTTTACGACAGACATGTAACTGATTACATGTGAATTACGCCACAATTTTTTCGATTTTACATGTTTTCAGGGATATCAAGAGAATATACGCAACTTTTAATATAATGCAATATTTGTTTGAGAGATTGTTCCTGCCGAAAATTTGGCACAGTCACATACGACATGTTTACAAATGGATAGTTACAAACTTATATACGACTTGTTTGACAAATTGATAATTAGAAACCTTCTGCAATGGATAGTTTGAACATGTACGCGAAGATCTAATTAAATAAACCTTCGTGCTGCCATGGCCGAGTGGTTAAGGCGTTTGACTCGAAATCAAATGGGATATCCCGCACAGGTTCGAATCCTTTTCGCAGCGCAGTAGAAATGGCCACTGCAATGTGTCACTTTTACCTTAAAGCAGCAGCATCCTCCAAAATGCAGGAGCCAAGACCCAAAATTTGACAACGTCTCAAGTAATAGACCTGTGCACACGACATACTACACGAAATTCTACCTGACTTAAATATGGATAATATGCTTCGCGTGCAAAATTGGCGCCATTTGCCTCTTTAGCTGGAATTAACCCAGCAACTGGGAAAGATTACGGGAGGCGAAAGGACAAAGCTAAAATTAAGCTTAATCTTTGTTTACGACAGACATGTAACTGACTACATGTGAATTACGCCACAATTTTTTCGATTATATTTATTTTCAGGGATAGCAAGAGAAAATACGCAACCTTTAACATAATGCAATTTTTGTTTGAGAGAATGTTCCTGCCGAAAATTTGGCACAGTCATATACGACATGTTTAACAAATGGATACAAACTTATATACGACTTGTTTGACAAATTGATAACTAGAAACTTTCTGCAATGGATAGTTTGAACGTGTACGCGAAGATCTAATTAAATAAACCTACGTGCTGCCATGGCCGAGTGTTTAAGGCGTTTGACTCGAAATCAAATGGGATATCCCGCACAGGTTCGAATCCTTTTCGCAGCGCAGTAGAAATCGCCACTGCAATGTGACACTTTTACTAAAAGCAGCAGCATCCTCCAAAGTGCAGGAGCTACGAAGCCAAAATTGACAACGTCTCAAGTAATAGACCTGTGCACACGACATACTACACGAAATCCTACCTGACTTAAATATGGATAATATGCTTCGCGTGCAAATTTGGCGCCATTTGCCTCTTTATCTAGAACTTACCCAGCAACTGGGAAAGATTACGGGAGGCGAGAGGACAAAGCTAAAATTAAACCTTAATCTTTGTTTACGACAGACATGTACCTGATTACATGTGAACTTGGCCACAATTTTTTCCATTTTACATGTTTTCAGGGATATCAAGAGAATATACGCAACCTTTAATATAATGCAATTTTTGTTTGAGAGAATGTTCCTGCCGAAAATTTGGCACAGTCACATACGAAATGTTTAACAAATGGATAGTTACAAACTTATATACGACTTGTTTGACAAATTGATAATTAGAAACCTTCTGCAATGGATAGTTTGAACATGTACGCGAAGATCTAATTAAATAATCCTTCGTGCTGCCATGGCCGAGTGGTTAGGGCGTTTGACTCGAAATCAAATGGGATATCCCGCCCAGGTGCGAATCCTTTTGCATCGCAGTAGAAATGGCCACTGCAATGTGTCACTTTTACCTTAAAGCAGCAGCATCCTCCAAAGTGCAGGAGCGAAGAGGTAAAATTTGACAAATTCTCAAGTAATAGACCTGTGCACACGACATACTACACGAAATCCTACCTGACTTAAATATGGATAATATGCTTCGCGTGCAAATTTGGCGCCATTTGCCTCTTTATCTAGAATTTACCCAGCAACTGGTAAAGATTACGGGAGGCGAGAGGACAAAGCTGAAATTAAACCTTAATCTTTGTTTACGACAGACATTATTACAGACAGACATTATTACATGTGAATTACGCTACAATTTTTTCGATTCTATTTGTTTTCAGGGAAAGCAAGAGAATATACGCAACCTTTAATATAATGCAATTTTTGTTTGAGAGAATGTTCCTGCTGAAAATTGGCACAGTGACGTACGACATGTTTAGCAAATGAATATAAACTTATATACGACTTGTTTGACAAATTGATAATGAGAAACCTTCTGCAATGGATAGTTTGAACGTTTACGCGAAGATCGAATTAAACAAACCAACGTGCTGCGATGGCCGAGTGGTTAAGGCGTTTGACTCGAAATCAAATGGGATATCCCGCACAGGTTCGAATCCTGTTCGCAGCGTAGTATAAATGGCCACTGAAATGTGACACTTTTACCTAAAATCAGCGGCATCCTCCAAAATGCAGGAACCAAGAGCCAAAATTTGACAAAGTCTCAAGTAATAGACCTGTGCACACGACATACTACACGGAATTCTACCTGACTTAAATATGGATAATATGCTTCGCGTGCAAAATTGGCGCCATTTGCCTCTTTAGCTGGAATTAACCCAACAACTGGGAAAGATTACGGGAGGCGAGAGGACAAAGCTAAAATTAAGCTTAATCTTTGTTTACGACAGACATGTAACTGATTACATGTGAATTACGCCACAATTTTTTCGATTCTATTTGTTTTCAGGATAACAAGAGAAAATACGCAACCTTTAACATAATGCAATTTTTGTTTGAGAGAATGTTCCTGCCGAGAATTTGGCCCAGTCACATACGACATGTTTCACAAATGGAGAGTTACAAACTTATATACGACTTGTTTGACAAATTAATAACTAGAAACCTTCTGCAATGGATAGTTTGAACGTGTCCGCGAAGATCTAATTAAATAATCCTACGTGCTGCGATGGCCGAGTGGTTAAGGCGTTTGACTCGAAATCAAGTGGGATATCCCGCACAGGTTCGAATCCTGTTCGCAGCGGAGTAGAAATTGCCACCGCAATGTGACACTTTTACCTAAAATCAGCAGCATCCTCCAAAATGCAGGAGCCAAGAGCCAAAATTTGACAAAGTCTGACGTAATAGACTTGTGGACACGACATACTACACGAAATTCTACCTGACTTAAATATGGATAACATGCTTCGCGTGCAAATTTGGCGCCATTTGCCTCTTTTGCTAGAATTTACCCAGCAACTGGAAAAGATTATGGGAAGCCAGAAGACAAAGCTAAAATTAAACCTTAATCTTTGTTTACGACAGACATGTACCTGATTACATGTGAATTACGCCACAATTTTTTCCATTTTACATGTTTTCAGGCATATCAAGAGAATATACGCAACCTTTAATATAATGCAATTTTTGTTTGAGAGAATGTTCCTGCCGAAAATTTGGCACAGTCACATACGACATGTTTAGCAAATGAATATAAACTTATATACGACTTGTTTGACAAATTGATAATTAGAAACCTTTTGCAATGGATAGTTTGAACATGTACGCGAAGATCTAATTAAATAAAGCTTCGTGCTGCCATGGCCGAGTGGTTAAGGCGTTTGACTCGAAATCAAATGGGATATCCCGCACAGGTTCGAATCCTTTTCGCATCGCAGTGGAAATGGCCACTGCAATGTGTCACTTTTACCTTAAAGCAGCAGCATCCTCCAAAATGCAGGAGCCAAGACCCAAAATTTGACAACGTCTCAAGTAATAGACCTGTGCACACGACATACTACACGAAATCCTACCTGACTGAAATACGGATAATATGCTTCGCGTGCAAATTTGGCGCCATTTGCCTCTTTAGCTAGAATTTACCAGCAACTGGGAAAGATTACGGGAGGCGAGAGGACAAAGCTAAAATTAAGCCTTAATCTTTGTTTACGACAGACATGTAACTGATTACATGTGAATTACGCCACAATTTTTTCGATTTTACATGTTTTCAGGGATATCAAGAGAATATACGCAACTTTTAATATAATGCAATATTTGTTTGAGAGATTGTTCCTGCCGAAAATTTGGCACAGTCACATACGACATGTTTATCAAATGGATACAAACTTATATACGACTTGTTTGACAAATTGATAATGAGAAACCTTCTGCAATGGATAGTTTGAACGTTTACGCAAAGATCGAATTAAACAAACCAACGTGCTGCGATGGCCGAGTGGTTAAGGCGTTTGACTCGAAATCAAATGGGATATCCCGCACAGGTTCGAATTCTGTTCGCAGCACAAAAGAAATTACCACTGCAATGTGACACTTTTACCTAAAATCAGCAGCATCCTCCAAAATGCAGCAGCCAAGAGCCAAAATTTGACAAAGTCTCAAGGAATAGACCTGTGCACACGACATACTACACGAAATTCTACCTGACTGAAATATGTATAGTATGGTTCGCGTGCAAATTTGGCGCCATTTGCCTCTTTAGCTAGAATTTACCCAGCAACTGGGAAAGATTACGGGAGGCGAGAGGACAAAGCTAAAATTAAACCTTAATCTTTGTTTACGACAGACATGTAACTAATTACATGTGAATAACGCCACAATTTTTTCGATTTTACATGTTTTCAAGGATATCAAGAGAATATACGCAACTTTTAATATAATGCAATTTTTGTTTGAGAGAATGTTCCTGCCGAAAATTTGGCACAGTCACATACGACATGTTTAACAAATGGATACAAACTTATATACGATTTGTTTGACAAATTGATAATTAGAACCCTTAAGCCATGGATAGTTTGAACGTTTACGCGAAGATCTAATTAAATAAACCTACGTGCTGCGATGGCCGAGTGTTTAAGGGGTTTGACTCGAAATCAAATGGGATATCCCGCACAGGTTCGAATCCTGTTCGCAGCGTAGCATAAATGGCCACTGCAATGTGACACTTTTACCTAAAATCAGCGGCATCCTCCAAAATGCAGGAACCAAGAGCCAAAATTTGACAAAGTCTCAAGTAATAGACCTGTGCACACGACATACTACACGAAGTTCTACCTGACTTAAATATGGATAATATGCTTCGCGTGCAAAATTGGCGCCATTTGCCTCTTTAGCTGGAATTAACCCAACAACTGGGAAAGATTACGGGAGGCGAGAGGACAAAGCTAAAATTAAGGCTTAATCTTTGTTTACGACAGACATGTAACTGATTACATGTGAATTACGCCACAATTTTTTCGATTCTATTTGTTTTCAGTGATAACAAGAGAAAATACGCAACCTTTAACATAATGCAATTTTTGTTTGAGAGAATGTTCCTGCCGAGAATTTGGCACAGTCACATACGACATGTTTAACAAATGGATACAAACTTATATACGACTTGTTTGACAAGTTAATAACTAGAAACCTTCTGCAATGGATAGTTTGAACGTGTCCGCGAAGATCTAATTAAATAATCCTACGTGCTGCGATGGCCGAGTGGTTAAGGCGTTTGACTCGAAATCAAATGGGATATCCCGCACAGGTTCGAATCCTGTTCGCAGCGCAGTAGAGATTGCCACCGCAATGTGACACTTTTACCAAAAATCAGCAGCATCCTCCAAAATGCAGGAGCCAAGAGCCAAAATTTGACAAAGTCTGACGTAATTACTTGTGCACACGACATACTACACGAAATTCTACCTCCTAAATATGGATAATATGCTTCGTGTGCAAATTTGGCGCCATTTGCTTCTTTTGCTAGAATTTACCCAGCAACTGGGAAAGATTATGGGAAGCCAGAAGACAAAGCTAAAATTAAACCTTAATCTTTGTTTACGACAGACATGTACCTGATTACATGTGAATTACGTCACAATTTTTTTCATTTTACATATTTTCAGGGATATCAAGAGAATATACGCAACCTTTAATATAATGCAATTTTTGTTTGAGAGAATGTTCCTGCCGAAAATTTGGCACAGTCACATACGACATGTTTAACAAATGGATAGTTACAAACTTATATACAACTTGTTTGACAAATTGATAATTAGAAACCTTCTGCAATGGATAGTTTGAACATGTACGCGAAGATCTAATCAAATAAAGCTTCGTGCTGCCATGGCCGAGTGGTTAAAGCGTTTGACTCGATATCAAATGGGATATCCCGCACAGGATCGAATCCTTTTCGCATCGCAGTAGAAATGGCCACTGCAATGTGTCACTTTTACCTTAAAGCAGCAGCATCCTCCAAAATGCAGGAGCGAAGAGCGAAAATTTGACAACGTCTCAAGTAATAGACCTGTGCACACGACATACTACACGAAATCCTACCTGACTGAAATATGTATAGTATGGTTCGCGTGCAAATTTGGCGCCATTTGCCTCTTTAGCTGGAATTAACCCAGCAACTGGGAAAGATTACGGGAGGCGAGAGGACAAAGCTAAAATTAAGTCTTAATCTTTGTTTACGACAGACATGTAACTGATTACATGTGAATTACGCCACAATTTTTTCGATTATATTTATTTTCAGGGATAGCAAGAGAAAATACGCAACCTTTAACATAATGCAATTTTTGTTTGAGAGAATGTTCCTGCCGAAAATTTGGCACAGTCATATACGACATGTTTAACAAATCGATACAAACTTATAAACGACTTGTTTGGCAAATTGATAACTAGAAACTTTCTGCAATGGATAGTTTGAACGTGTACGCGAAGATCTAATTAAATAAACCTACGTTCTGCCATGGCGGAGTGTTTAAGGCGTTTGACTCGAAATCAAATGGGATATCCCGCACAGGTTCGAATCCTTTTCGCAGCGCAGTAGAAATCGCCACTGCAATGTGACACTTTTGCCTAAAAGCAGCAGCATCCTCCAAAGTGCAGGACCGAAGAGCCAAAATTCGACAACGTCTCAAGTAATAGACCTGTGCACACGACATACTACACGAAATCCTACCTGACTTAAATATGGATAATATGCTTCGCGTGCAAATTTGCG
>JASGCC010005023.1:0-17627 GCA_030067915.1 Hydractinia echinata | reverse complement strand
TTTTTAGTGTGATTGAATCCAAATACCAATTAGGAACTATCATCACATTAGGTTTAACCTTGAAAAAAGATTTGCGAACTCTCTTAAGCTGGGTTTGTCATTCGGTTAACCGTTATATTTCCAGCAATAAACATAAAAAGTTTGTTAATATTTTAAACGACTCCTTTGTTTGTTTCATTAGCACCATTTGCTTAGGCATTGTGTCTATAATTTTGTTTATGTTTTTAAAAATATAAACACATATTACCTACACTCTATCACTTTTTAAGACTAAATCATAAAATCACAAAAACACAGCTCACATCCGCATATGAATTTCTCAAATAATAACGACACACACGTAAACCTTATTACCTGCTAATTAAACACGCAAAATATTGAAGTCAAAAGACCAGCCATTCTAAGCTATGCAATTTTTAGATTTTCGAAATTCAGCAACCCGGAAAAAATTTTGGGAAAAAATGTGATAAAACAGCCAATTAGGCCTTCTTTCCTGTTTCTTTTTTATGTCATAACTCCTTTTAACTGTCCCCCTTTCCCCCAAAGTCAATGTTGTTTACCTCTAAGATTCCTGGAGGACTTCTGCCAAGCGGTCAGCTTGGCAACTACCATTTCAACATTGACTTTGGAGGGAAAAGGGGAGCCTCAAAATGAAATTCCCAATATATTTTTTCCAGGGGTTGTCTGAATTTTGAAAATATGAAAAAGAATACCCCCATACACTGTGGTACCACATGGTTTTTAATTAATTCCCAGACTTCTTTGGTCGTTGTAAAGCATACCCAGGCTCCTTAGAAGTATTCTAGCCACATTGCGGATTTCAAAATGGAACTGCAGAATCAAAACAAAACAAGCTGAAAATACCAAAGGAATTGGAGGCTTTGCAGCAAATGTTTAGCAAAGCTTGGGATAGACGGACTGGACAGCATATAAACATTTATGTGATAACATTCTAGACATAAACAGTCGTGTCATTATACGGTTTAAACATAAACAGTCGTGTTACATACGTTTCGTTCCATATATATATATATATATATATAAAAAATTGATAAAACGGTTGTAAGAATTACCATAAACGGTTAACCGAAGACAAACTTAAAAATACCAAGAATAAGCTCAAAATATCTAGTATAAATTAGTTGTGAATAATGCGTCCCATGGTCAGCACTTATAACCGCTATAGGTTGTTCATATTTCACGTTTTTAAAGAAATGCCAACGGTTAACCCTAATTTTTAATAAAATATAATTATATAATATTTTTCTGGAACAGTTGGGTTAAACCGTTGGCATTTCCTTAAATTGGACATAAAGCAATAATTTAGTGTGTGAATCCAAAATACCAATTAGGACTATCATTCACATTAGGTTTAACCTTGAAAAAAGTTGGCGAACTCTCTTAAGCTGGGTTTTGTCATTCGGTTAACCGTTATATTCCAGCAATAACATAAAAAGTTTGTTAATATTTTAAAACGAACTCCTTTGTTTGTTTTCATTAGCACGCATTTGCTTAGCATTGTGTCTATAATTTTGTTTATGTTTTAAAAATATAAACATATTACCTAACTCTATCACTTTTAAGACTAAATCATAAAAATCCACAAAATCACAGCTCACATCCGCCATTATGAATTTCTCAAATAATAACGACACACACGTAAACCTTATTACCTGCTAATTACACGCAAAATATTGAAGGCAAAAGACCAGCCATTCTAAAGCTATGCAATTTTTTTAGATTTTCGAAATTCAGACAACCCCGGAAAAAATAATTTGGGAAAAATGTGATAAAACAGCCAATTAGGCCTTCTTTCCTTTTCCTTTTATGTCATAACTCCTTTTAACTGTCCCCCTTTCCCCCAAAGTCAATGTTGTTTTACTCTAAGATTCCTGGAGAGTACTTTGCAAGCGTCAGCTTGGCAACTACCATCTTCAACATTGACTTTGGGGAAAAGGGGAGCTCAAAATGAAATTCCCAATATATTTTTTCAGGGTTGTCTGAATTTTGAAAATATGAAAAAAAGAATACCCCCATACACTGTGTACCACATGGTTTTTAATTAATTCCCAACTTCTTTTGGTCGTTGTAAAGTACCCAGGCTCCTTAAGAAGTATTTAGCCAATATGGCGGATTTCAAATGGTAACTGCAGAATTCAAAACAAACAACCTGAAAATACCCAAAGAGAATTGGAGGCTTGCAGCAAATGTTTAGCAAAGCTTGGATAGACGGACTGGACAGCATATAACATTTATGTGATAACATTCTAGACATAAACAGTCGTGTCATATAACGGTTTAAACATAAACAGTCGGGTTACATACGTTTCGTTCCATATATATATATATATATATAAAAATTGATAAAACGGTTTAAAGAATTACATAACGGTTACCGAATGACAAACTTAAAAAAATCCAGAATAAGCTCAAATAATATAGTATAATTAGTGTGAATAATCCGTCACCATGGTCAGCACTATAACCGCTATAGTTTGTTCAATTTCACGTTTTTAAAGAAATGCCACGGTTAACCCTAATTTTTAATAAAAATATAATTATATAATATTTTTTTCAGGACAGTTGGGTTACCGTTGGCATTTCCTTAAATTGGACATAAAAGCAATAATTTAGTGTGTGAATCCAAAAATACCAATTAGGACTATCATTCACATTAGGTTACCTTGAAAAAAGTTTGCGAACTCTCTTAAGCTGGGTTTTGTCATTCGGTTAACCGTTATATATTTCCAGCAATAACATAAAAAGTTTGTTAAATTTTAAACGAAACTCCTTTGTTTGTTTCATTAGCACATTTGCTTAGGCATTGTGTCTATAATTTTGTTTATGTTTTAAAAATTAAAACATATTACCTACAACTCTATCACTTTTTAAGACTAAATCATAAAAATCACAAAAATCACAGCTCACTTCCGCCATTATGAATTTCTCAATAATAACGACACACACGTAAACCTTATACCTGCTATTAAAACACGCAAAATATTGAAGTCAAAAGACCAGCCATTCTAAGCTATGCAATTTTTTAGATTTTCGAAATTCAGACAACCCCGGAAAAAATATTTGGGAAAAATGTGATAACAGCCAATTAGGCCTCTTTCCTTTCTTTTATGTCATAACTCCTTTAACTGTCCCCCTTTCCCCCAAAGTCAAGTTGTTTACCTCTAAGATTCCTGGAGTACTTCTGCAAGCGTCAGCTGGCAACTACCATCTTCAACATTGACTTTGGGGAAAAGGGAGCTCAAATGAAATTCCCAATATATTTTTCCAGGTTGTCTGAATTTTTGAAAATATGAAAAAAAAAATACCCCATACACTGTGTACCACATGGTTTTTTAATTAATTCCCAGACTTCTTTGGTCGTTGTAAAGCATACCCAGGCTCCTTAGAAGTATTCTAGCCAAATGGCGGATTTCAAAATGGTAACTGCAGAATCAAACAAACAACCTGAAAATACCCAAAGAGAATTGAGGCTTGCAGCAAATGTTTAGCAAGCTTGGGATAGACGGACTGGACAGCATATAACATTTATGTGATAACATTCTAGAATAACAGTCGTGTCATTATACGGTTTAAACATAAACAGTCGTGTTACATACGTTTTCGTTCCTATATATATATTATATATATAAAAAATTGATAAACGGTTAAAGAATTACATAACGGTTAACCGAATGACAAACTTAAAAAATACCAGAATAAGCTCAATATCTAGTATAATTAGTTGTGATTAATGCGTCACCATGGTCAGCACTATAACCGTATAGTTTGTTCAATTTTCACGTTTTTAAAGAAATGCAACGGTTAACCCTAATTTTTAATAAAAAATATAATTATAATAATATTTTTTTCAGGAACAGTTGGGTTAACCGTTGGCATTTTTTCTTATTGGTATAAAGCAATAATTTAGTGGTTGAATCCAAAATATACCAATTAGGACTATCATCACATTAGGTTTAACCTGAAAAAATTTGCGAACTCTTTAAGCTGGGTTTTGTCATTCGGTTAACCTAACCGTATATTTCCAGCAAATACATAAAAAGTTTGTTAATATTTTTATACGAACTCCTTTGTTTTGTTTCCTTAGCACCATTTGCTTAGATTGTGCTCTATAATTTTGTTTAGTTTTAAAAATATAACACATATTACCTACACCTCTATCACTTTTTAAGACTAAATCATAAAAATCACAAAAATCACAGCTCAATCCGCATTATGAATTTCTCAAATAAATAACGACACACACGTAAACCTTATTACCTGCTAATTAACACGCAAATATTGAAGTCAAACAGACCAGCCATTTCTAAAGCTATGCATTTTTTAGATTTCGAAATTAGACAACCCCGGAAAAAATATTTGGAAAAATGTGATAAAACAGCCAATTAGGCCTTGTTTCCTTTTCTTTTATGTCATAACTCTCTTTAACTGTCCCCTTCCCCCAAGTCAGGTTGTTTACCTCTAAGATTCCTGGATACTTCTGCAAGCGTCAGCTTGGCAACTACATCTTCAACATTGACTTTGGGGGAAAGGGAGCTCAAAATGAAATTCCAATATATTTTTTCCAGGTTGTCTGAATTTTGAAATATGAAAAAAAAGAATACCCCCGATACACTGTGTACCACATGGTTTTTAATTTAATTCCCAGACTCTTTGGTCGTTGTAAAACGATACCAGGCTCCTTAGAAGTATTCAGCCAATTATGGCGGATTTCAAATGGTAAAATGCAGAATCCAAAAAAACAAACTGAAAATACCCAAAGAGAATTGGGGCTTGCAGCAAATGTTTAGCAAAGCTTGGAATAGCGGACTGGACAGCATATAAACATTTATTGTGATACATTCTAGACATAAACAGTCGTGTCATATAACGGTTTAAACATAAACAGTCGTGTTACATACGTTTCGTTCCATATATATATATATATATATAAAAAATGATAAAACGGTTAAAGATTACAATAACGGTTAACCGAATGAAAACTTAAAAAAACCAGAAATAAGCTCAAAATATCTAGTATAATTAGTTGTTGAATAATGCTCACCATGTCAAGCATTATAACCGCTATAGTTTTTTCATATTTCACGTTTTTAAAGAAATGCCAACGGTTTAACCCTAATTTTTAATAAAATTATAATTTATATATTTTTTTTTTTCGGAACAGTTGGGTTAACCGTTGGCATTTCCTTAAATTGGACATAAAAGCATATTTAGTGTGTGAATCAAAATACCCAATTGGACTATCATTCAATCTAGGATTTAACTTGAAAAAACGTTGGAACTCTCTTAGTGGTTTTGTCATTCGTTAACCGTTATATTTCCAGCATACATTAAAAAGCTTTGTTAATATTTTAAACGAACTCCTTTGTTTTGTTTTCTTAGCACCATTGGTTGCTTAGAATTGTGTCTATATTTGTTTATGTTTTTAAATTATAAACATTACCTACACTCTATCACTTTTGGGACACTAAATCATAAAAATCACAAAATCACAGCTCACATCCGCCCATATGAATTTCTCAAATAATAACGACAACGTAAACCTTATTACCTGCTAATTAAAACACGCAGAATATTGAAGTCAAAGACCAGCATTTAAAGCTATGCATTTTTTAATCCTCTTCTCTTTTTTTTCACTAAATTATTGCTTTTATGTCCAATTTAAGGAAATGCCAACGGTTAACCCAACTGTTCCTTAAAAAAATATTATATAATTATATTTTATTAAAAATTAGGGTTAACCGTTGGCATTTCTTTAAAAACGTGAAATATGAACAAACTATAGCGGTTATAAGTGCTGACCATGGTGACGCATTATTCACAACTAATTATACTAGATATTTTGAGCTTATTCTGGTATTTTTTTAAGTTTGTCATTCGGTTAACCGTTATGTAATTCTTTAACCGTTTTATCACGTTTTTTTATATATATATATATATATGGAACGAAACGTATGTAACACGACTGTTTATGTTTAAACGTTATATGACACGACTGTTTATGTCTAGAATGTTATCACATAAATGTTTATATGCTGTCCAGTCCGTCTATCCAAGCTTTGCTAAACATTTGCTGCAAGCCTCCAATTCTCTTTGGGTATTTTCAGGTTGTTTGTTTTGATTCTGCATTACCATTTTGAAATCCGCCATATTGGCTAGAATACTTCTAAGGAGCCTGGGTATGCTTTACAACGACCAAAGAAGTCTGGGAATTAATTAAAAACCATGTGGTACACAGTGTATGGGGGTATTCTTTTTTTTTCCATATTTTCAAAATTCAGACAACCCTGGAAAAAATATATTGGGAATTTCATTTTGAGCTCCCCTTTTCCCCCAAAGTCAATGTTGAAGAATGGTAGTTGCCAAGCTGACGCTTTCAGAAGTACTCCAGGAATCTTAGAGGTAAACAACATTGACTTTGGGGGGAAAGGGGGACAGTTAAAAGGAGTTATGACATAAAAGAAAAGGAAAGAAGGCCTAATTGGCTGTTTTATCACATTTTTCCCAAATATTTTTTCCGGGGTTGTCTGAATTCGAAAATCTAAAAAATTGCATAGCTTTAGAATGGCTGGTCTTTTGACTTCATATTTTGCGTGTTTAATTAGCAGGTAATAAGGTTTACGTGTGTGTCGTTATTATTTGAGAAATTCATAATGGCGGATGTGAGCTGTGATTTTTGTGATTTTTATGATTTAGTCTTAAAGTGATAGAGTGTAGGTAATATGTGTTATATTTTTAAAACATAAACAAAATTATAGACACAATGCCTAAACAAATGGTGCTAATGAAACAAAACAAAGGAGTTCGTTTAAAATATTAACAAACTTTTTATGTTATTGCTGGAAATATAACGGTTAACCGAATGACAAAACCCAGCTTAAGAGAGTTCGCAAACTTTTTCAAGGTTAAACCTAATGTGAATGATAGTCCTAATTGGTATTTTGGATTCACACACTAAATTATTGCTTTTATGTCCAATTTAAGGAAATGCCAACGGTTAACCCAACTGTTCCTGAAAAAAATATTATATAATTATATTTTTATTAAAAATTAGGGTTAACCGTTGGCATTTCTTTAAAAACGTGAAATATGAACAAACTATAGCGGTTATAAGTGCTGACCATGGTGACGCATTATTCACAACTAATTATACTAGATATTTTGAGCTTATTCTGGTATTTTTTTAAGTTTGTCATTCGGTTAACCGTTATGTAATTCTTTAACCGTTTTATCATTTTTATATATATATATATATATATATGGAACGAAACGTATGTAACACGACTGTTTATGTTTAAACGTTATATGACACGACTGTTTATGTCTAGAATGTTATCACATAAATGTTTATATGCTGTCCAGTCCGTCTATCACAAGCTTTGCTAAACATTTGCTGCAAGCCTCCAATTCTCTTTGGGTATTTTCAGGTTGTTTGTTTTGATTCTGCAGTTACCATTTTGAAATCCGCCATATTGGCTAGAATACTTCTAAGGAGCCTGGGTATAATTTACAACGACCAAAGAAGTCTGGGAATTAATTAAAAACCATGTGGTACACAGTGTATGGGGGTATTCTTTTTTTTTCATATTTTCAAAATTCAGACAACCCTGGAAAAAATATATTGGGAATTTCATTTTGAGCTCCCCTTTTCCCCCAAAGTCAATGTTGAAGAATGGTAGTTGCCAAGCTGACGCTTGCAGAAGTACTCCAGGAATCTTAGAGGTAAACAACATTGACTTTGGGGGAAAGGGGGACAGTTAAAAGGAGTTATGACATAAAAGAAAAGGAAAGAAGGCCTAATTGGCTGTTTTATCACATTTTTCCCAAATATTTTTTCCGGGGTTGTCTGAATTTCGAAAATCTAAAAAATTGCATAGCTTTAGAATGGCTGGTCTTTTGACTTCAATATTTTGCGTGTTTAATTAGCAGGTAATAAGGTTTACGTGTGTGTCGTTATTATTTGAGAAATTCATAATGGCGGATGTGAGCTGTGATTTTTGTGATTTTTATGATTTAGTCTTAAAAAGTGATAGAGTGTAGGTAATATGTGTTATATTTTTAAAACATAAACAAAATTATAGACACAATGCCTAAACAAATGGTGCTAATGAAACAAAACAAAGGAGTTCGTTTAAAATATTAACAAACTTTTTATGTTATTGCTGGAAATATAACGGTTAACCGAATGACAAAACCCAGCTTAAGAGAGTTCGCAAACTTTTTTCAAGGTTAAACCTAATGTGAATGATAGTCCTAATTGGTATTTTGGATTCACACACTAAATTATTGCTTTTATGTCCAATTTAAGGAAATGCCAACGGTTAACCCAACTGTTCCTTAAAAAAATATTATATAATTATATTTTTATTAAAAAATTAGGGTTAACCGTTGGCATTTCTTTAAAAACGTGAAATATGAACAAACTATAGCGGTTATAAGTGCTGGACCATGGTGACGCATTATTCACAACTAATATACTAGATATTTGAGCTTATTCTGGTATTTTTTAAGTTTGTCATTCGGTAACCGTTATGTAATTCTTTAACCGTTTTATCAATTTTTTTATATATATATATATATATATGGAACGAAACGTATGTAACACGACTGTTTATGGTTAAACCGTTATATGACACGACTGTTTATGTCTAGAATGTTATCACATAAATGTTTATATGCTGTCCAGTCCGTCTATCCAAGCTTTGCAAACATGTTGCTGCAAGCCTCCAATCTTCTTTGGGTATTTTCAGGTTGTTTGTTTTGATTCTGCAAGTTACCATTTTGAAATCCGCCATATTGGCTAGAATACTTCAAGGAGCCTGGGTATGCTTTACAACGACCAAAGAAGTCTGGGAATTAATTAAAAAACCATGTGGTACACAGTGTATGGGGGTATTCTTTTTTTTCATATTTTCAAAAATTCAGACAACCCTGGAAAAATATATTGGGAATTTCATTTTGAGCTCCCTTTTCCCCCAAAGTCAATGTTGAAGATGGTAGTTGCCAAGCTGACGCTTTGCAGAAGTACTCCAGGAATCTTAGAGGTAAACAACATTGACTTTGGGGGAAAGGGGGACAGTTAAAAGGAGTTATGACATAAAAGAAAAGGAAAGAAGGCCTAATTGGCTGTTTTAATCAACCATTTTCCCAAATATTTTTTCCGGGGGTTGTCTGAATTTCGAAAATCTAAAAATTGCATAGCTTTAGAATGGCTGGTCTTTTGACTTCAATATTTTGCGTGTTTTAATTAGCAGGTAATAAGGTTTACGTGTGTGTCGTTATTATTTGAGAAATTTCATAATGGCGGATGTGAAGCTGTGATTTTGTGATTTTATGATTTAGTCTTAAAAAGTGATAGAGTGTAGGTAATATGTGTTATATTTTTAAAACATAAACAAAATTATAGACACAATGCCTAAGCAAATGGTGCTAATGAAACAAAACAAAGGAGTTCGTTTAAAATATTAACAAACTTTTTATGTTATTGCTGGAAATATAACGGTTAACCGAATGACAAAAACCCAGCTTAAGAGAGTTCGCAAACTTTTTTCAAGGTTAAACCTAATGTGAATGATAGTCCCTAATTGGTATTTTGGATTCACACACTAAATTATTGCTTTTATGTCCAATTTAAGGAAATGCCAACGGTTAACCCAACTGTTCCTGAAAAAAATATTATATAATTATATTTTTATTAAAAATTAGGGTTAACCGTTGGCATTTCTTTAAAAACGTGAAATATGAAACAAACTATAGCGGTTATAAGTGCTGACCATGGTGACGCATTATTCACAACTAATTATACTAGATATTTTGAGCTTATTCTGGTATTTTTTAAGTTTGTCATTCGGTTAACCGTTATGTAATTCTTTAACCGTTTTATCAATTTTTTATATATATATATATTATATGGAAACGAAACGTATGTAACACGACTGTTTATGTTTAAACCGTTATATGACACGACTGTTTATGTCTAGAATGTTATCACATAAATGTTTATATGCTGTCCAGTCCGTCTATCCCAAGCTTTGCTAAACATTTGCTGCAAGCCTCCAATTCTCTTTGGGTATTTTCAGGTTGTTTGTTTTGATTCTGCAGTTACCATTTTGAAATCCGCCATATTGGCTAGAATACTTCTAAGGAGCCTGGGTATGCTTTACAACGACCAAAGAAGTCTGGGAATTAATTAAAAACCATGTGGTACACAGTGTATGGGGGTATTCTTTTTTTTCATATTTTCAAATTCAGACAACCCTGGAAAAAATATATTGGGAATTTCATTTTGAGCTCCCCTTTTCCCCCAAAGTCAATGTTGAAGATGGTAGTTGCCAAGCTGACGCTTGCAGAAGTACTCCAGGAATCTTAGAGGTAAACAACATTGACTTTGGGGGGGAAAGGGGGACAGTTAAAAGGAGTTATGACATAAAAGAAAAGGAAAGAAGGCCTAATTGGCTGTTTTATCACATTTTTCCCAAATATTTTTTCCGGGGTTGTCTGAATTTCGAAAATCTAAAAAATTGCATAGCTTTAGAATGGCTGGTCTTTGACTTCAATATTTTGCGTGTTTAATTAGCAGGTAATAAGGTTTACGTGTGTGTCGTTATTATTTGAGAAATTCATAATGGCGGATGTGAGCTGTGATTTTGTGATTTTTATGATTTAGTCTTAAAAAGTGATAGAGTGTAGGTAATATGTGTTATATTTTTAAAACATAAACAAAATTATAGACACAATGCCTAAGCAAATGGTGCTAATGAAACAAAACAAAGGAGTTCGTTTAAAATATTAACAAACTTTTTATGTTATTGCTGGAAATATAACGGTTAACCGAATGACAAAACCCAGCTTAAGAGAGTTCGCAAACTTTTTTCAAGGTTAAACCTAATGTGAATGATAGTCCTAATTGGTATTTTGGATTCACACACTAAATTATTGCTTTTATGTCCAATTTAAGGAAATGCCAACGGTTAACCCAACTGTTCCTGAAAAAAATATTATATAATTATATTTTTATTAAAAATTAGGGTTAACCGTTGGCATTTCTTTAAAAACGTGAAATATGAACAAACTATAGCGGTTATAAGTGCTGACCATGGTGACGCATTATTCACAACTAATTATACTAGATATTTTGAGCTTATTCTGGTATTTTTTTAAGTTTGTCATTCGGTTAACCGTTATGTAATTCTTTAACCGTTTTATCAATTTTTTTATATATATATATATATATATGGAACGAAACGTATGTAACACGACTGTTTATGTTTAAACCGTTATATGACACGACTGTTTATGTCTAGAATGTTATCACATAAATGTTTATATGCTGTCCAGTCCGTCTATCCCAAGCTTTGCTAAACATTTGCTGCAAGCCTCCAATTCTCTTTGGGTATTTTCAGGTTGTTTGTTTTGATTCTGCAGTTACCATTTTGAAATCCGCCATATTGGCTAGAATACTTCTAAGGAGCCTGGGTATGCTTTACAACGACCAAAGAAGTCTGGGAATTAATTAAAAACCATGTGGTACACAGTGTATGGGGGTATTCTTTTTTTTCATATTTCCAAAATTCAGACAACCCTGGAAAAAATATATTGGGAATTTCATTTTGAGCTCCCCTTTTCCCCCAAAGTCAATGTTGAAGATGGTAGTTGCCAAGCTGACGCTTGCAGAAGTACTCCAGGAATCTTAGAGGTAAACAACATTGACTTTGGGGGGAAAGGGGGACAGTTAAAAGGAGTTATGACATAAAAGAAAAGGAAAGAAGGCCTAATTGGCTGTTTTATCACATTTTTCCCAAATATTTTTTCCGGGGTTGTACCCTATAAAAATATTCTGTATTTTATAACGTTTTGTTTAAGATTTCAATTGACTAGAACAAATCATATGTTAAAATAAAGTGATTTCATTAGTTGGGAATTTTATTGCATGCTAAATTAAATTTACCGTGACGAGTGCTTTGTTATAAATTATTGTACATGCAAAGTCACAGGCAATTAACGTTGCTATTATTGTTGTCCATTTCGTTCAAAAGTTTTAATTGATTTTTTGTGTCTTTTAAATGAAATTGACAACAAATCATTTTGTGATAAGAAGCATACAAAACATTTTAAATGCTCTTGATTGACTCGGGATTTCGTTTAAAACCTTTTTTTTTTGCAGCGTTTTAATGAAATTATCAACAAACCGTATTGTGATAAGAAGCACACTAATTTCATTGGATTCTTCCATGGGTTTTAATAACTAGTTACTAATAAATACGAGACATTATCTTCTAGTACACATGCATTAACAGTTTGAATTAGCAAACAAAATACTAGTTCGCTCAAAATATTCTAGGTAAAGTGCTTTAACCCTATTAAGACCATGGGGGGGGGGGCATAATGGCCCGCGGCATATTCAATGTGCTGTAACTTTTTTTTGAATGCTTTATATTCCTTGCCCTTCCGTGACTTTTCCTAACTTTTATCTGGTATTACAGAGATGAAAAATTTTTTGGAAAAATATCAGTCGTTATGACGGGGGTAAGGCATTTTTTGCAGGGGGTAAAGAATCTGAATAGTTTTCTGATCGTAAACAAATTCTCCCAACATAGGCTAATATTTACCATTTTGAGTATATTTTTTATTTTTTATTTTATTTAGTCATACTAACATTATTTAAGCTTGGTTCCCACTGTGGTTTAAGTTGGGTTTAAATATAAAACCTAAAAGGTTTTAAATGTGTTTTAAAAATTAAAATAAAACCTGAGCATTCCCACTGTGTTTTAAAAGCAAAAACATGTAGCGTTTCTCTCTGTGTAGCCTTTGTGTGATTTATCAAAAATCAGTGGATATTGGCGAATAAGTTCGCTAAGATTCTCTTCCTGTACCAGACTTAGTTTTTTTTCTGCCATTTTTTATTCTCTTTTCTGTCTTAACGCGAAAATGCGCAAAATGTGCCCTAAAATCGTTGAAAACTCCTTCGGCATTTCTCGGCGCCTTTGAACTTTAAACCACAATATCAAAATTTTTTGATCTAAGGTTTTATTTTATCTGTGGTTTAAACAGGTTTTATGCCGAAAATTTTAAAACACGAACACGTTCACATTATGCTTTAACTTTAAAATCTTATTTAAAACATACTTAAAACACACTTAAACCACAGTGGGAACCGAGCTTTAATATAATTTTGAACAAATTTTGGTAAAGTATACTAATTTCTGAGATATCTATTCAAAACTTGTAGTTTTCAAGTACCACCTTTCATCTATGACGTCATACTCAAAGTGATGACGTCATAGATGAATTTTCTTTGCGCAATTTTTATTGCAATAAGATGAAACTACCTACTGGCCAAGTTTTACGTTCTAACTCTCAGCCGTTCTCTAAAAATCAGGTGGGGGCCATAAGGCCCCCCCTCCCCGGACCTTTACCGAGCCAAAAAAGCCCGGGCTTAATAGGGTTAAGGTAGCATTCTAGTTGATGCAAACTGACAAATGTTATTAGAATTAAAGTTCCGTTTGGACCAACAAGACCTCTAGCATTTCGACTATGGGAGTCGAACAAGTATAAGACATTTTTTCTTTGAATAATAGCAATAGTGAAACCACTTATAATTCCATGGTAGCCTGTTGTGTTATCACTGTTATTATCAATAACGCAAGTTAAAAAAGAATCAGATCGATTCACAAAGAATTTCACTTCAACATTTTGTTTTCACTTGGTAACATAGAAATATTGAAAACAATGTTATCAAGTGAAATTGATCGACAGACAAGAACCTACTGGTATTCAGTGATTTATAAATTTTATCACCTTCTATTAGAATAAAGTCCAGATCAGCAGGTTTCCAAATACTTGGTTACCTAATGGTTGACCAGCAAAGTGCACTGCGTTCCTGCTGTATCTCCAAATCTAGGATCTGCTTGGCTAAATGAACCTATCATGGTCTTTTTTAATGAGTACATAGGTAGGATGTACAAGTGAAACTAAGGCTATTTTAGAATTCGATAGCTACGTTGTATGTTCTCTCCCGGTGGAAATATCCTAGAAAATTAACTTTCAGATTTTTTATCTTCAGGTGGAAATCTTCTAAAGAATGTAAAATTAAGATAGTAAAGATAGAAGAAACTACGAGGTAAATTTTCTTAATTGAATATTTCTAAATGGAATAAAAAGAAAATGAGATTAACAATTTAAATTTTGAGAAATTTCTCTTTTTGCCTGACTTTTTTCTTGCTGCGTATACTTCCCTCGGCTGTCTGTAGCATAGCAAACATGGCGGAAAACATGGGTGTTGAACTTTTAAACATTGACAACATAGTAATGTTAGACTACAAGTAGTAACACTACAAAAATGTTTTTATTGATTAAATTTTAATAATAAGAGTCACTGTCACTTCAACTGTGAAATAGGATCATTTTATGAAAATTTCTTTAATCAAATGACCCCCGTCAATTTATACATGCCGTGTATGTAAGCAGAGACGATTTAAGTTTGAAAAACAAAGTGGACGGGAATCTTTAAAAAGTCATACGTAAAGCCCAAACCAAAGCCTCTTCTCTGTAAAGTTGCAGAGGCAATAATATATTAATTTGATTGGCTACTCTGCTAATAATTCTTTTGTATTTTGTTTTTTGTTTAAATCCAACCCTGGAAATTCACTTTCAAACGAGACGAAAGTACGTTCGTTAAACATAGCTACGTGTAATTTGAAACAAGCACAGTTACTTCTTCAGTTTTTAAAATGATATTCCACTCCTTCACACGTAAAATTCCAGAAAAAAATGGTGCGTATGTACTTTTTGAATGAATATAAATTGTCACGAAAATAAATATAATTTAAACAAATTCTTTACAAGACAACCAGTAAAAACATAAATCTGTACAAAAGGTATAAAATAATGCATTTTGTGTATATAATAATCAATCCAAGCAACTTTGTAAAAATATGTTCTATGTGAAATCTTTTTACGTTAATTCTCGCATTTCTAACGATACTTTATTTGGAAAAACTTATTAGAGCCCAGAATTCGAAATTTGACATTCACAAAATAAAGTTTCATCAAAACGAAATTGTGAGGAAATTAAAAGTAGTAAGAAACATTATGAAGGTGATGAATTAACCAAAAAACGGTATAAGTTACAAAATACAATATTTTACTGTCACTGTCACTGTCATGTTCATCATTCTTCGTTTGTTCGGTGTGTCAAATTTTATAGAATACAAAGCATTTTTAATTTTAGACAATTGTTAGCTTAAAACAGTATAAAGGCGACGAAAAATCAAATTTTTGATGTCACCATTATTTTGAGATGAGATACACGAGGGGTAAACTTTTGACAAGGTTGCCACAGATTCACAATTTTACGTTACGACATTTTAAATTTGACGATCAAATATTGACAATATTTTTGAACGAAACGAAGACTTACAATAATCAAGCCAATAATGTTGTTCCAAAATAAAAGGTTATTCAGATTTTAGGTGCGGCCACCCCGTTCGAGTGGGTTTTTTTAAATTTAGTGTCAAAATTTTATAAAAATCTTGAAAAAAATTCACAGCTTAAACGAATATAGGTCAGTTTTTTTTATAACGTTTTAAGCAAATTCAACATTAAATTTACTTAAAGAATACAATGACGAAACACAGTTCATATCCGAGAAGCATTTATATATATATTTTTTTTCTTTTCAGAAGAGAATTCTCAAAATAAGACTTATTTTCAACTTAACTTAAATTATAATCAAATTGTCAACAATTTTGGGGGCGATTGTTCAAATGAAAATGAGCGTAGAAATATATTATTAATCAGAAACAACATCTGCTGGTAGTAGAACCTTCTGCAATCGTTTGTATCTACTGAATCATTGTTGTCGCGGTATGTGCCCTCATTCGGAGAACATAAATATTGCTCAAGGGGTAAGCGAAATTTGCCACAAAAATCCACAAACTTGACGCACTTTACACGAGAATCAAAATAAACACCATCACACTTTGGATTGACACAACACCGTGCACTGTCCAAATAGTTAAGCAAACTCCTCGGCAACCCATCCTGTTGATACTTAATTTTCTTCGTTTTTATTGATCTCCCACACAATTCCAACAAAGAAGGCGGACTAAACTCTAGCTTTTGGATAAATGTATGAACAAGAGGGTTGTCCCTCAAAGTGAGTTCACGTAGATTTATTAGCATTAAAATTTCTGCAGGCAGTGTCTTTAACTGGTTTTTATGCAAACTGAGTGATTCTAAATTTTTTAACTGTCCAAATTCACTTGGTATGGATTGCAGTTTGTTGTCACACAAAAATAGATGTTGTAGATGCTTTAATTTCTTGAGTTGAGACGACACTTCCGTTATTTCATTGCCTCCAAGGTACAATATTTGCAAACTATAAAATACACATTTCAATTCCTAAAATTATGTTCGTTTGTTTTTAAAATAACTTTCTTCACACTTGGAACGTTCTTTAATAATATTCACAAATAAACACATAAAAACTTTAATATTCTGGTAAACAACCTTTAATGAAACAGTACTACAAATCACCCATGTGAAGAAGAAAATTGAACAGAAAGAAAATTTGGTGAATTTAACATAATGCTGCCAAATCAAATCCACCCCTATCGCCGTAAAATTCCTTTTTGTCAAATTTTCTTTCCTTACAGTAAGAATATGATACAAGCAATGCTCATTATTATCATAGCAGACCATTTTTATCATAGCAACTCAATAGTCGAAATACCATTTTTGATCATAGATAAACAGGCGGGATATAAGACTACAACATTTTAAGCAATTGTGAAGAAATTTGCATGGGACGAATAAACGGTCGAAAATTAAAGAATTAGCGCCTGCTTACTCTCCCATCTCTAATTGTAGGGGGGAGGGGAGTCTTATAATTAGGGGGGTAGGCATTTCACCGGAAATTTGTAAATTGGGGGGTGATAATAGTTTGAAATGGGTGGAAATCTCGGAAATTCATATTAATTGGGGGTATCCAATAAATTGGGGGGGGGGGGGGGGGTTCAGATGGAGATGTGGATGAGTTTGATGATGATGATGGCAATGCCTTTGACAACTTTTAGACGTTATAACATTTTAAACTTTTTCTATAGCATTTCATTTAACATTTCGATTACTTACCAATAAGTGAAAATTGACTGATTTCTTTCTATGTTTGATACTTATAGGAGAGAATTTCCCTTTTGCCCAGAAATTTTTCTGTAAATTGGGGGTTGCTAATAATTAGGGGGGGGGGGAGGAAGTTGCTGATATTTCAATAAATTGAGGGGTGCTAATAAATTGAAATCGATGGAAAAAATCGTAGTTTCAAATCGGTGTTTAACGAATTATGGCCATATGCAACAATATATTCATAACGAAAAATATAGTTGTTTATTTGTAGCAAAATCCAACGATTTAATATTCCACGAAATTATTTCGGTATTCAACGACTTCAGTATTCAACAATTTTTTTTATGACTTTTATTCATTTTGTTGCGTCGGAGCTGATGAACTTGTTCCTATTCGTCATGACATTTTAAAAGAGCAATGGAAGCTGTAGGCAGGATTATATGTTATGTCACAACACAAAACTACTATCCTAACGTATGTCACTT
>JASGCC010005022.1:0-17633 GCA_030067915.1 Hydractinia echinata | reverse complement strand
CCACAGTAAAAAATGACTTATTTATCTAAATTTTTAAATAAAGCGCTACCACAGCGCCCAGTGTAATCGCTGAGTTCCAGCAATCATGTCAAATTAAGAAGAATGTTATTTCTTGGAGTCCAATTGTCTCATTTATCACATTTATAAGGTCAAAGTCCAAAATCAGTTCAATTAAGTCCCACAGTCAATCGTTTCACTGTTAAAAGCGATGCAACCTAGTAATATCAGAAAAATATCGCTAAATACATGTTGGTACGAATATGTGACGCAACCGTTGTAACTCAAACGGACTGATACCGTTAGAAAGTCAATGAAATGTAGTTTTTGAAACTGTCTCTATTTCTTCAGCGCGCGCTAACGGCTAGGATTGGTCCCACAGTAAAAAATGACTTATTTATCTAAATTTTTAAATAAAGCGCTACCACAGCGCCCAGTGTAATCGCTGAGTTCCAGCAATCATGTCAAATTAAGAAGAATGTTATTTCTTGGAGTCCAATTGTCTCATTTATCACATTTATAAGGTCAAAGTCCAAAATCAGTTCAATTAAGTCCCACAGTCAATCGTTTCACTGTTAAAAGCGATGCAACCTAGTAATATCAGAAAAATATCGCTAAATACATGTTGGTACGAATATGTGACGCAACCGTTGTAACTCAAACTGATACCGTTAGAAAGTCAATGAAATGTAGTTTTTGAAACTGTCTCTATTTCTTCAGCGCGCGCTAACGGCTAGGATTGGTCCCACAGTAAAAAATGACTTATTTATCTAAATTTTTAAATAAAGCGCTACCACAGCGCCCAGTGTAATCGCTGAGTTCCAGCAATCATGTCAAATTAAGAAGAATGTTATTTCTTGGAGTCCAATTGTCTCATTTATCACATTTATAAGGTCAAAGTCCAAAATCAGTTCAATTAAGTCCCACAGTCAATCGTTTCACTGTTAAAAGCGATGCAACCTAGTAATATCAGAAAAATATCGCTAAATACATGTTGGTACGAATATGTGACGCAACCGTTGTAACTCAAACGGACTGATACCGTTAGAAAGTCAATGAAATGTAGTTTTTGAAACTGTCTCTATTTCTTCAGCGCGCGCTAACGGCTAGGATTGGTCCCACAGTAAAAAATGACTTATTTATCTAAATTTTTAAATAAAGCGCTACCACAGCGCCCAGTGTAATCGCTGAGTTCACAGTGCCCAGTGTAATCGCTGAGTTCCAGCAATCATGTCAATTAAGAAGAATGTTATTTCTTGGAGTCCAATTGTATCATTTATCATATCTATAAGGTCAAAGTCCAAAATCAGTTCAATTAAGTCCCACAGTCAATCGTTTCACTGTTAAAAGCGATGCAAGCTAGTAATATCAGAAAAATATCGCTAAATACATGTTGGTACGAATATGTGACGCAACCGTTGTAACTCAAACGGACTGATACCGTTCGAAAGTCAATGAAATTGTTTTTGAAACTGTCTCTATTTCTTCAGCGCGCGCTAAGGCTAGGATTGGTCAGCAGTAAAAATGACTTATTTATCTAAATTTTTAAATAAAGCGCTACCACAGCGCCCAGTGTAATTCCTGAGTTCCAGCAATCATGTCAAATTAAGAAGAATATTATTTCTTGGAGTCCAATGTGTCCATTTATCACATTTATAAGGTCAAAGTCCAAAATCAGTTCAATTAAGTCCCACAGTCAATCGTTTCACTGTTAAAAGCGATGCAACCTAGTAATATCAGAAAAATATCGCTAAATACATGTTGGTACGAATATGTGACGCAACCGTTGTAACTCAAACGGACTGATACCGTTAGAAAGTCAATGAAATGTAGTTTTTGAAACTGTCTCTATTTCTTCAGCGCGCTCTAACGGCTAGGATTGGTCCCACAGTAAAAAATGACTTATTTATCTAAATTTTTAAATAAAGCGCTACCACAGCGCCCAGTGTAATCGCTGAGTTCCAGCAATCATGTCAAATTAAGAAGAATGTTATTTCTTGGAGTCCAATGTGTCTTTTATCACATTTATAAGGTCAAAGTCCAAAATCAGTTCAATTAAGTCCCACAGTCAATCGTTTCACTGTTAAAAGCGATGCAACCTAGTAATATCAGAAAATATCGCTAAATACATGTTGGTACGAATATGTGACGCAACCGTTGTAACTCAAACGGACTGATACCGTTAGAAAGTCAATGAAATGTAGTTTTTGAAACTGTCTCTATTTCTTCAGCGCGCGCTAACGGCTAGGATTGGTCCCACAGTAAAAAATGACTTATTTATCTAAATTTTTAAATAAAGCGCTACCACAGCGCCCAGTGTAATCGCTGAGTTCCAGCAATCATGTCAAATTAAGAAGAATGTTATTTCTTGGAGTCCAATTGTCTCATTTATCACATTTATAAGGTCAAAGTCCAAAATCAGTTCAATTAAGTCCCACAGTCAATCGTTTCACTGTTAAAAGCGATGCAACCTAGTAATATCAGAAAAATATCGCTAAATACATGTTGGTACGAATATGTGACGCAACCGTTGTAACTCAAACGGACTGATACCGTTAGAAAGTCAATGAAATGTAGTTTTTGAAACTGTCTCTATTTCTTCAGCGCGCGCTAACGGCTAGGATTGGTCCCACAGTAAAAAATGACTTATTTATATTAAATTTTTAAATAAAGCGCTACCACAGCGCCCAGTGTAATCGCTGAGTTCCAGCAATCATGTCAATTAAGAAGAATGTTATTTCTTGGAGTCCAATTGTCTCATTTATCACATTTATAAGGTCAAAGTCCAAAATCAGTTCAATTAAGTCCCACAGTCAATCGTTTCACTGTTAAAAGCGATGCAACCTAGTAATATCAGAAAAATATCGCTAAATACATGTTGGTACGAATATGTGACGCAACCGTTGTAACTCAAACGGACTGATACCGTTAGAAAGTCAATGAAATGTAGTTTTGAAACTGTCTCTATTTCTTCAGCGCGCGCTAACGGCTAGGATTGGTCCCACAGTAAAAAATGACTTATTTATCTAAATTTTAAATAAAGCGCTACCACAGCGCCCAGTGTAATCGCTGAGTTCCAGCAATCATGTCAAATTAAGAAGAATGTTATTTCTTGGAGTCCAATTGTCTCATTTATCACATTTATAAGGTCAAAGTCCAAAATCAGTTCAATTAAGTCCCACAGTCAATCGTTTCACTGTTAAAAGCGATGCAACCTAGTAATATCAGAAAAATATCGCTAAATACATGTTGGTACGAATATGTGACGCAACCGTTGTAACTCAAACGGATGATACCGTTAGAAAGTCAATGAAATGTAGTTTTTGAAACTGTCTCTATTTCTTCAGCGCGCGCTAACGCTAGGATTGGTCCACAGTAAAAAATGACTTATTTATCTAAATTTTTAAATAAAGCGCTACCACAGCGCCCAGTGTAATCGCTGAGTTCCAGCAATCATGCCAAATTAATAAGAATGTTATTTCTTGGAGTCAATTGTCTATATCAGTTAAATACATGTTGGTACGAATATGTGACGCAACCGTTGTAACTCAAACGGACTGATACCGTTAGAAAGTCAATGAAATGTAGTTTTTGAAACTGTCTCTATTTCTTCAGCGCGCGCTAACGGCTAGGATTGGTCCCACAGTAAAAAATGACTTATTTATTAAATTTTTAAATAAAGCGCTACCACAGCGCCCAGTGTAATCGCTGAGTTCCAGCAATCATGTCAAATTAAGAAGAATGTTATTTCTTGGAGTCCAATTGTCTCATTTATCACATTTATAAGGTCAAAGTCCAAAATCAGTTCAATTAAGTCCCACAGTCAATCGTTTCACTGTTAAAAGCGATGCAACCTAGTAATATCAGAAAAATATCGCTAAATACATGTTGGTACGAATATGTGACGCAACCGTTGTAACTCAAACGGATTGATACCGTTAGAAAGTCAATGAAATGTAGTTTTTGAAACTGTCTCTATTTCTTCAGCGCGCGCTAACGCTAGGATTGGTCCCAGTAAAAAATGACTTATTTATATAAATTTTTAAATAAAGCGCTACCACAGCGCCCAGTGTAATCGCTGAGTTCCAGCAATCATGTCAAATTAAGAATGTTATTTCTTGGAGTCCAATTGTCTATATCGCTAAATAACATGTTGGCGAATATGTGACGCAACGTTGTAACTCAAACGGACTGATACCGTTAGAAAGTCAATGAAATGTAGTTTTTGAAACTGTCTCTATTTCTTCAGCGCGCGCTAACGCTAGGATTGGTCCCACAGTAAAAAATGACTTATTTATCTAAATTTTAAATAAAGCGCTACCACAGCGCCCAGTGTAATCGCTGAGTTCCAGCAATCATGTCAAATTAAGAAGAATGTTATTTCTTGGAGTCCAATTGTCCATTTATCACATTTATAAGGTCAAAGTCCAAAATCAGTTCAATTAAGTCCCACAGTCAATCGTTTCACTGTTAAAAGCGATGCAACCTAGTAATATCAGAAAAATATCGCTAAATACATGTTGGTACGAATATGTGACGCAACCGTTGTAACTCAAACGGACTGATACCGTTAGAAAGTCAATGAAATGTAGTTTTTGAAACTGTCTCTATTTCTTCAGCGCGCGTAACGGCTAGGATTGGTCCCACAGTAAAAAATGACTTATTTATCTAAATTTTTAAATAAAGCGCACAGCGCCCAGTGTAATCGCTGAGTTCCAGCAATCATGTCAAATTAAGAAGAATGTTATTTCTTGGAGTCCAATTGTCTCATTTATCACATTTATAAGGTCAAAGTCCAAAATCAGTTCAATTAAGTCCCACAGTCAATCGTTTCACTGTTAAAAGCGATGCAACCTAGTAATATCAGAAAAATATCGCTAAATACATGTTGGTACGAATATGTGACGCAACCGTTGTAACTCAAACGGACTGATACCGTTAGAAAGTCAATGAAATGTAGTTTTTGAAACTGTCTCTATTTCTTCAGCGCGCGCTAACGGCTAGGATTGGTCCCACAGTAAAAAATGACTTATTTATCTAAATTTTTAAATAAAGCGCTACCACAGCGCCCAGTGTAATCGCTGAGTTCCAGCAATCATGTCAAATTAATTAAGAATGTTCATTTCTTGGAGTCCAATTGTCTATATCGCTAAATACATGTTGGTACGAATATGTGACGCAACCGTTGTAACTCAAACGGACTGATACCGTTAGAAAGTCAATGAAATGTAGTTTTTGAAACTGTCTCTATTTCTTCAGCGCGCTCTAACAGCTAGGATTGGTCCCAAGTAAAAAATGACTTATTTATCTAAATTTTTAAATAAAGCGCTACCACAGCGCCCAGTGTAATCCTGAGTTCCAGCAATCATGTCAAATTAAGAAGAATGTTATTTCTTGGAGTCCAATGTGTCTCTTTATCACATTTATAAGGTCAAAGTCCAAAATCAGTTCAATTAAGTCCCACAGTCAATCGTTTCACTGTTAAAAGCGATGCAACCTAGTAATATCAGAAAATATCGCTAAATACATGTTGGTACGAATATGTGACGCAACCGTTGTAACTCAAACGGACTGATACCGTTAGAAAGTCAATGAAATGTAGTTTTTGAAACTGTCTCTATTTCTTCAGCGCGCGCTAACGGCTAGGATTGGTCCCACAGTAAAAAATGACTTATTTATCTAAATTTTTAAATAAAGCGCACCACAGTGCCCAGTGTAATCGCTGAGTTCCAGCAATCATGTCAAATTAAGAAGAATGTTATTTCTTGGAGTCCAATTGTCTCATTTATCACATTTATAAGGTCAAAGTCCAAAATCAGTTCAATTAAGTCCCACAGTCAATCGTTTCACTGTTAAAAGCGATGCAACCTAGTAATATCAGAAAATATCGCTAAATACATGTTGGTACGAATATGTGACGCAACCGTTGTAACTCAAACGGACTGATACCGTTAGAAAGTCAATGAAATGTATTTTTGAAACTGTCTCTATTTCTTCAGCGCGCGCTAATGGCTAGGATTGGTCCCACAGTAAAAAATGACTTATTTATCTAAATTTTTAAATAAAGCGCTACCACAGCGCCCAGTGTAATCGCTGAGTTCCAGCAATCATGTCAAATTAAGAAGAATGTTATTTCTTGGAGTCCAATTGTCTCATTTATCACATTTATAAGGTCAAAGTCCAAAATCAGTTCAATTAAGTCCCACAGTCAATCGTTTCACTGTTAAAAGCGATGCAACCTAGTAATATCAGAAAAATATCGCTAAATACATGTTGGTACGAATATGTGACGCAACCGTTGTAACTCAAACGGACTGATACCGTTAGAAAGTCAATGAAATGTAGTTTTTGAAACTGTCTCTATTTCTTCAGCGCGCGCTAACGGCTAGGATTGGTCCCCAGAAAAAAATGACTTATTTATATAAATTTTTAAATAAAGCGCTACCACAGCGCCCAGTGTAATCGCTGAGTTCCAGCAATCATGTCAAATTATAAAGAATGTTATTTCTTGGAGTCCAATTGTCTATATCGCTAAATACATGTTGGTGCGAATATGTGACGCAACCGTTGTAACTCAAACGACTGATACCGTTAGAAAGTCAATGAAATGTAGTTTTTGAAACTGTCTCTATTTCTTCAGCGCGCTAACGGCTAGGATTGGTCCCATAGTAAAAAATGACTTATTTATCTAAATTTTTAAATAAAGCGCTACCACAGCGCCCAGTGTAATCGCTGAGTTCCAGCAATCATGTCAAATTAAGAAGAATGTTATTTCTTGGAGTCCAATTGTCTCATTTATCACATTTATAAGGTCAAAGTCCAAAATCAGTTCAATTAAGTCCCACAGTCAATCGTTTCACTGTTAAAAGCGATGCAACCTAGTAATATCAGAAAATATCGCTAAATACATGTTGGTACGAATATGTGACGCAACCGTTGTAACTCAAACGGACTGATACCGTTAGAAAGTCAATGAAATGTAGTTTTTGAAACTGTCTCTATTTCTTCAGCGCGCGCTAACGGCTAGGATTGGTCCCACAGTAAAAAATGACTTATTTATCTAAATTTTTAAATAAAGCGCTACCACAGTGCCCAGTGTAATCGCTGAGTTCCAGCAATCATGTCAAATTAAGAAGAATGTTATTTCTTGGAGTCCAATTGTCTCATTTATCACATTTATAAGGTCAAAGTCCAAAATCAGTTCAATTAAGTCCCACAGTCAATCGTTTCACTGTTAAAAGCGATGCAACCTAGTAATATCAGAAAAATATCGCTAAATACATGTTGGTACGAATATGTGACGCAACCGTTGTAACTCAAACGGACTGATACCGTTAGAAAGTCAATGAAATGTAGTTTTTGAAACTGTCTCTATTTCTTCAGCGCGCGCTAACGGCTAGGATTGGTCCCACAGTAAAAAATGACTTATTTATCTAAATTTTTAAATAAAGCGCTACCACAGCGCCCAGTGTAATCGCTGAGTTCCAGCAATCATGTCAAATTAAGAAGAATGTTATTTCTTGGAGTCCAATTGTCTCATTTATCACATTTATAAGGTCAAAGTCCAAAATCAGTTCAATTAAGTCCCACAGTCAATCGTTTCACTGTTAAAAGCGATGCAACCTAGTAATATCAGAAAAATATCGCTAAATACATGTTGGTACGAATATGTGACGCAACCGTTGTAACTCAAACGGACTGATACCGTTAGAAAGTCAATGAAATGTAGTTTTTGAAACTGTCTCTATTTCTTCAGCGCGCGCTAACGGCTAGGATTGGTCCCACAGTAAAAAATGACTTATTTATCTAAATTTTTAAATAAAGCGCTACCACAGCGCCCAGTGTAATCGCTGAGTTCCAGCAATCATGTCAAATTAAGAAGAATGTTATTTCTTGGAGTCCAATTGTCTCATTTATCACATTTATAAGGTCAAAGTCCAAAATCAGTTCAATTAAGTCCCACAGTCAATCGTTTCACTGTTAAAAGCGATGCAACCTAGTAATATCAGAAAAATATCGCTAAATACATGTTGGTACGAATATGTGACGCAACCGTTGTAACTCAAACGGACTGATACCGTTAGAAAGTCAATGAAATGTAGTTTTTGAAACTGTCTCTATTTCTTCAGCGCGCGCTAACGGCTAGGATTGGTCCCACAGTAAAAAATGACTTATTTATCTAAATTTTTAAATAAAGCGCTACCACAGCGCCCAGTGTAATCGCTGAGTTCCAGCAATCATGTCAAATTAAGAAGAATGTTATTTCTTGGAGTCCAATTGTCTCATTTATCACATTTATAAGGTCAAAGTCCAAAATCAGTTCAATTAAGTCCCACAGTCAATCGTTTCACTGTTAAAAGCGATGCAACCTAGTAATATCAGAAAAATATCGCTAAATACATGTTGGTACGAATATGTGACGCAACCGTTGTAACTCAAACGGACTGATACCGTTAGAAAGTCAATGAAATGTAGTTTTTGAAACTGTCTCTATTTCTTCAGCGCGCGCTAACGGCTAGGATTGGTCCCACAGTAAAAAATGACTTATTTATCTAAATTTTTAAATAAAGCGCTACCACAGCGCCCAGTGTAATCGCTGAGTTCCAGCAATCATGTCAAATTAAGAAGAATGTTATTTCTTGGAGTCCAATTGTCTCATTTATCACATTTATAAGGTCAAAGTCCAAAATCAGTTCAATTAAGTCCCACAGTCAATCGTTTCACTGTTAAAAGCGATGCAACCTAGTAATATCAGAAAAATATCGCTAAATACATGTTGGTACGAATATGTGACGCAACCGTTGTAACTCAAACGGACTGATACCGTTAGAAAGTCAATGAAATGTAGTTTTTGAAACTGTCTCTATTTCTTCAGCGCGCGCTAACGGCTAGGATTGGTCCCACAGTAAAAAATGACTTATTTATCTAAATTTTTAAATAAAGCGCTACCACAGCGCCCAGTGTAATCGCTGAGTTCCAGCAATCATGTCAAATTAAAAGAATGTTATTTCTTGGAGTCCAATTGTCTATATCGCTAAATACATGTTGGTGCGAATATGACGCAACCGTTGTAACTCAAACGACTGATACCGTTAGAAAGTCAATGAAATGTAGTTTTTGAAACTGTCTCTATTTCTTCAGCGCGCGCTAACGGCTAGGATTGGTCCCACAGTAAAAAATGACTTATTTATCTAAATTTTTAAATAAAGCGCTACCACAGCGCCCAGTGTAATCGCTGAGTTCCAGCAATCATGTCAAATTAAGAAGAATGTTATTTCTTGGAGTCCAATTGTCTCATTTATCACATTTATAAGGTCAAAGTCCAAAATCAGTTCAATTAAGTCCCACAGTCAATCGTTTCACTGTTAAAAGCGATGCAACCTAGTAATATCAGAAAAATATCGCTAAATACATGTTGGTACGAATATGTGACGCAACCGTTGTAACTCAAACGGATTGATACCGTTAGAAAGTCAATGAAATGTATTTTTGAAACTGTCTCTATTTCTTCAGCGCGCGCTAACGGCTAGGATTGGTCCACAGTAAAAAATGACTTATTTATCTAAATTTTTAAATAAAGCGCTACCACAGCGCCCAGTGTAATCGCTGAGTTCCAGCAATCATGTCAAATTAAGAAGAATGTTATTTCTTGGAGTCCAATTGTTCATTTATCACATTTATAAGGTCAAAGTCCAAAATCAGTTCAATTAAGTCCCACAGTCAATCGTTTCACTGTTAAAAGCGATGCAACCTAGTAATATCAGAAAAATATCGCTAAATACATGTTGGTACGAATATGTGACGCAACCGTTGTAACTCAAACGGACTGATACCGTTAGAAAGTCAATGAAATGTAGTTTTTGAAACTGTCTCTATTTCTTCAGCGCGCGCTAACGGCTAGGATTGGTCCCACAGAAAAAATGACTTATTTATCTAAATTTTTAAATAAAGCGCTACCACAGCGCCCAGTGTAATCGCTGAGTTCCAGCAATCATGTCAAATTAAGAAGAATGTTATTTCTTGGAGTCCAATTTTCTCATTTATCACATTTATAAGGTCAAAGTCCAAAATCAGTTCAATTAAGTCCCACAGTCAATCGTTTCACTGTTAAAAGCGATGCAACCTAGTAATATCAGAAAAATATCGCTAAATACATGTTGGTACGAATATGTGACGCAACCGTTGTAACTCAAACGGACTGATACCGTTAGAAAGTCAATGAAATGTAGTTTTGAAACTGTCTCTATTTCTTCAGCGCGCGCTAACGCTAGGATTGGTCCCACAGTAAAAAATGACTTATTTATATAAATTTTAAATAAAGCGCTACCACAGCGCCCAGTGTAATCGCTGAGTTCCAGCAATCATGCCAAATTAATAAGAATGTTATTTCTTGGAGTCCAATTGTCTATATCGCTAAATACATGTTGGTGCGAATATGTGACGCAACCGTTGTAACTCAAACGGACTGATACCGTTAGAAAGTCAATGAAATGTAGTTTTTGAAACTGTCTCTATTTCTTCAGCGCGCGCTAACAGCTAGGATTGGTCCCACAGTAAAAAATGACTTATTTATCTAAATTTTTAAATAAAGCGCTACCACAGCGCCCAGTGTAATCGCTGAGTTCCAGCAATCATGTCAAATTAAGAAGAATGTTATTTCTTGGAGTCCAATTGTCTCATTTATCACATTTATAAGGTCAAAGTCCAAAATCAGTTCAATTAAGTCCCACAGTCAATCGTTTCACTGTTAAAAGCGATGCAACCTAGTAATATCAGAAAAATATCGCTAAATACATGTTGGTACGAATATGTGACGCAACCGTTGTAACTCAAACGACTGATACCGTTAGAAAGTCAATGAAATGTAGTTTTTGAAACTGTCTCTATTTCTTCAGCGCGCGCTAACGGCTAGGATTGGTCCCACAGTAAAAAATGACTTATTTATCTAAATTTTTAAATAAAGCGCTACCACAGCGCCCAGTGTAATCGCTGAGTTCCAGCAATCATGTCAAATTAAGAAGAATGTTATTTCTTGGAGTCCAATTGTCTCATTTATCACATTTATAAGGTCAAAGTCCAAAATCAGTTCAATTAAGTCCCACAGTCAATCGTTTCACTGTTAAAAGCGATGCAACCTAGTAATATCAGAAAAATATCGCTAAATACATGTTGGTACGAATATGTGACGCAACCGTTGTAACTCAAACGGACTGATACCGTTAGAAAGTCAATGAAATGTAGTTTTTGAAACTGTCTCTATTTCTTCAGCGCGCGCTAACGCTAGGATTGGTCCCACAGTAAAAAATGACTTATTTATCTAAATTTTTAAATAAAGCGCTACCACAGCGCCCAGTGTAATCGCTGAGTTCCAGCAATCATGTCAAATTAAGAAGAATGTTATTTCTTGGAGTCCAATTGTCTCATTTATCACATTTATAAGGTCAAAGTCCAAAATCAGTTCAATTAAGTCCCACAGTCAATCGTTTCACTGTTAAAAGCGATGCAACCTAGTAATATCAGAAAAATATCGCTAAATACATGTTGGTACGAATATGTGACGCAACCGTTGTAACTCAAACGGACTGATACCGTTAGAAAGTCAATGAAATGTAGTTTTTGAAACTGTCTCTATTTCTTCAGCGCGCGCTAACGGCTAGGATTGGTCCCACAGTAAAAATGACTTATTTATCTAAATTTTTAAATAAAGCGCTACCACAGCGCCCAGTGTAATCGCTGAGTTCCAGCAATCATGTCAAATTAAGAAGAATGTTATTTCTTGGAGTCCAATTGTCTCATTTATCACATTTATAAGGTCAAAGTCCAAAATCAGTTCAATTAAGTCCCACAGTCAATCGTTTCACTGTTAAAAGCGATGCAACCTAGTAATATCAGAAAAATATCGCTAAATACATGTTGGTACGAATATGTGACGCAACCGTTGTAACTCAAACGGACTGATACCGTTAGAAAGTCAATGAAATGTAGTTTTTGAAACTGTCTCTATTTCTTCAGCGCGCGCTAACGGCTAGGATTGGTCCCACAGTAAAAAATGACTTATTTATATAAATTTTTAAATAAAGCGCTACCACAGCGCCCAGTGTAATCGCTGAGTTCCAGCAATCATGTCAAATTAAGAAGAATGTTATTTCTTGGAGTCCAATTGTCTCATTTATCACATTTATAAGGTCAAAGTCCAAAATCAGTTCAATTAAGTCCCACAGTCAATCGTTTCACTGTTAAAAGCGATGCAACCTAGTAATATCAGAAAAATATCGCTAAATACATGTTGGTACGAATATGTGACGCAACCGTTGTAACTCAAACGGACTGATACCGTTAGAAAGTCAATGAAATGTAGTTTTTGAAACTGTCTCTATTTCTTCAGCGCGCGCTAACGCTAGGATTGGTCCCCAGTAAAAAATGACTTATTTATCTAAATTTTAAATAAAGGCTACCACAGCGCCCAGTGTAATCGCTGAGTTCCAGCAATCATGCCAAATTAATAAGAATGTTATTTCTTGGAGTCCAATTGTCTATATCGCTAAATACATGTTGGTGCGAATATGTGACGCAACCGTTGTAACTCAAACGACTGATACCGTTAGAAAGTCAATGAAATGTAGTTTTTGAAACTGTCTCTATTTCTTCAGCGCGCCTAACAGCTAGGATTGGTCCCACAGTAAAAAATGACTTATTTATCTAAATTTTTAAATAAAGCGCTACCACAGCGCCCAGTGTAATCGCTGAGTTCCAGCAATCATGTCAATTAAGAAGAATGTTATTTCTTGGAGTCCAATTGTCTCATTTATCACATTTATAAGGTCAAAGTCCAAAATCAGTTCAATTAAGTCCCACAGTCAATCGTTTCACTGTTAAAAGCGATGCAACCTAGTAATATCAGAAAAATATCGCTAAATACATGTTGGTACGAATATGTGACGCAACCGTTGTAACTCAAACGGACTGATACCGTTAGAAAGTCAATGAAATGTAGTTTTTGAAACTGTCTCTATTTCTTCAGCGCGCGCTAACGGCTAGGATTGGTCCCACAGTAAAAAATGACTTATTTATCTAAATTTTTAAATAAAGCGCTACCACAGCGCCCAGTGTAATCGCTGAGTTCCAGCAATCATGTCAAATTAAGAAGAATGTTATTTCTTGGAGTCCAATTGTCTCATTTATCACATTTATAAGGTCAAAGTCCAAAATCAGTTCAATTAAGTCCCACAGTCAATCGTTTCACTGTTAAAAGCGATGCAACCTAGTAATATCAAAAATATCGCTAAATACATGTTGGTACGAATATGTGACGCAACCGTTGTAACTCAAACGGACTGATACCGTTAGAAAGTCAATGAAATGTAGTTTTTGAAACTGTCTCTATTTCTTCAGCGCGCGCTAACGGCTAGGATTGGTCCCACAGTAAAAAATGACTTATTTATCTAAATTTTTAAATAAAGCGCTACCACAGCGCCCAGTGTAATCGCTGAGTTCCAGCAATCATGTCAAATTAAGAAGAATGTTATTTCTTGGAGTCCAATTGTCTATATCGTCTAAATAATGTTGGTGCGAATATGTGACGCAACCGTTGTAACTCAAACGGACTGATACCGTTAGAAAGTCAATGAAATGTAGTTTTTGAAACTGTCTCTATTTCTTCAGCGCGCGCTAACGGCTAGGATTGGTCCCACAGTAAAAAATGACTTATTTATCTAAATTTTTAAATAAAGCGTACCACAGCGCCCAGTGTAATCGCTGAGTTCCAGCAATCATGTCAAATTAAGAAGAATGTTATTTCTTGGAGTCCAATTGTCTCATTTATCACATTTATAAGGTCAAAGTCCAAAATCAGTTCAATTAAGTCCCACAGTCAATCGTTTCACTGTTAAAAGCGATGCAACCTAGTAATATCAGAAAATATCGCTAAATACATGTTGGTACGAATATGTGACGCAACCGTTGTAACTCAAACGGACTGATACCGTTAGAAAGTCAATGAAATGTAGTTTTTGAAACTGTCTCTATTTCTTCAGCGCGCGCTAAGGCTAGGATTGGTCCCACAGTAAAAAATGACTTATTTATCTAAATTTTAAATAAAGCGCTACCACAGCGCCCAGTGTAATCGCTGAGTTCCAGCAATCATGTCAAATTAAGAAGAATGTTATTTCTTGGAGTCCAATTGTCTCATTTATCACATTTATAAGGTCAAAGTCCAAAATCAGTTCAATTAAGTCCCACAGTCAATCGTTTCACTGTTAAAAGCGATGCAACCTAGTAATATCAGAAAAATATCGCTAAATACATGTTGGTACGAATATGTGACGCAACCGTTGTAACTCAAACGGACTGATACCGTTAGAAAGTCAATGAAATTGTTTTTGAAACTGTCTCTATTTCTTCAGCGCGCGCTAACGCTAGGATTGGTCCCACAGTAAAAAATGACTTATTTATCTAAATTTTTAAATAAAGCGCTACCACAGGCCCAGTGTAATCGCTGAGTTCCAGCAATCATGTCAAATTAAGAAGAATGTTATTTCTTGGAGTCCAATTGTCTCATTTATCACATTTATAAGGTCAAAGTCCAAAATCAGTTCAATTAAGTCCCACAGTCAATCGTTTCACTGTTAAAAGCGATGCAACCTAGTAATATCAGAAAAATATCGCTAAATACATGTTGGTACGAATATGTGACGCAACCGTTGTAACTCAAACGGACTGATACCGTTAGAAAGTCAATGAAATGTAGTTTTTGAAACTGTCTCTATTTCTTCAGCGCGGCTAACGCTAGGATTGGTCCCACAGTAAAAAATGACTTATTTATATAAATTTTTAAATAAAGCGCTACCACAGCGCCCAGTGTAATCGCTGAGTTCCAGCAATCATGTCAAATTAATAAGAATGTTATTTCTTGGAGTCCAATTGTCTTTATCGCTAAATACATGTGTTGGTGCGAATATGTGACGCAACCGTTGTAACTCAAACGACTGATACCGTTAGAAAGTCAATGAAATGTAGTTTTTGAAACTGTCTCTATTTCTTCAGCGCGCTCTAACAGCTAGGATTGGTCCCACAGTAAAAAATGACTTATTTATCTAAATTTTAAATAAAGCGCTACCACAGCGCCCAGTGTAATTCGCTGAGTTCCAGCAATCATGTCAAATTAAGAAGAATGTTATTTCTTGGAGTCCAATTGTTTCATTTATCACATTTATAAGGTAAAGTCCAAAATCAGTTCAATTAAGTCCCACAGTCAATCGTTTCACTGTTAAAAGCGATGCAACCTAGTAATATCAGAAAAATATCGCTAAATACATGGTACGAATATGTGACGCAACCGTTGTAACTCAAACGGAACTGATACCGAAAGTCAATGAAATGTAGTTTTGAAACTCTCTTATTTCTTCAGCGCGCGCTAACGCTAGGATTGGTCCCACAGTAAAAAAATATATAAATTTTTTAAATAAGCGCTACCACAGCGCCCAGTGTAATCGCTGAGTTCCAGCAATCATGTCAAATTAAGAAGAATGTTATTTCTTGGAGTCCAATTGTCTCATTTATCACATTTATAAGGTCAAAGTCCAAAATCAGTTCAATTAAGTCCCACAGTCAATCGTTTCACTGTTAAAAGCGATGCAACCTAGTAATATCAGAAAAAATATCGCTAAATACATGTTGGTACGAATATGTGACGCAACCGTTGTAACTCAAACGGATTGATACCGTTAGAAAGTCAATGAAATGTAGTTTTGAAACTGTCTCTATTTCTTCAGCGCGCGCTAACGCTAGATTGGTCCCACAGTAAAAAATGACTTATTTATTCTAAATTTTTAAATAAAGCGCTACCACAGCGCCCAGTGTAACGCTGAGTTCCAGCAATCATGTCAAATTAAGAAGAATGTTATTTCTTGGAGTCCAATTCTCATCACATTTATAAGGTCAAAGTCCAAAATCAGTTCAATTAAGTCCCACAGTCAATTCTTTTAAAAGCGAGTAGTAATATAAATATCGCTAAATACATGTTGGTACGAATATGTGACGCAACCGTTGTAACTCAAACGGACTGATACCGTTAGAAAGTCAATGAAATGTAGTTTTGAAACTGTCTCTATTTCTTCAGCGCGCGCTAACGCTAGGATTGGTCCCCAGTAAAAAATGACTTATTTATCTAAATTTTAAATAAAGCACTACCACAGCGCCCAGTGTAATCGCTGAGTTCCAGCAATCATGTCAAATTAAGAAGAATGTTATTTCTTGGAGTCCAATTGTCTCATTTATCACATTTATAAGGCAAAGTCCAAAATCAGTTCAATTAAGTCCCACAGTCAATCGTTTCACTGTTAAAAGCGATGCAACCTAGTAATATCAGAAAATATCGCTAAATACATGTTGGTACGAATATGTGACGCAACCGTTGTAACTCAAACGGACTGATACCGTTAGAAAGTCAAGAAATGTAGTTTTTGAAACTGTCTCTATTTCTTCAGCGCGCTCTAACGGCTAGGATTGGTCCCAAGTAAAAATGACTTATTTATCTAAATTTTTAATAAAGCGCTACCACAGCGCCAGTGTAATCGCTGAGTTCCAGCAATCATGTCAAATTAAGAAGAATGTTATTTCTTGGAGTCCAATTGTCTCATTTATCACATTTATAAGGTCAAAGTCCAAAATCAGTTCAATTAAGTCCCACAGTCAATCGTTTCACTGTTAAAAGCGATGCAACCTAGTAATATCAGAAAAATATCGCTAAATACATGTTGGTACGAATATGTGACGCAACCGTTGTAACTCAAACGGACTGATACCGTTAGAAAGTCAATGAAATGTAGTTTTTGAAACTGTCTCTATTTCTTCAGCGCGCGCTAACGGCTAGGATTGGTCCCACAGTAAAAAATGACTTATTTATCTAAATTTTTAAATAAGCGCTACCACAGCGCCCAGTGTAATCGCTGAGTTCCAGCAATCATGTCAAATTAAGAAGAATGTTATTTCTTGGAGTCCAATTTTCATTTATCACATTTATAAGGTCAAAGTCCAAAATCAGTTCAATTAAGTCCCACAGTCAATCGTTTCACTGTTAAAAAAGCGATGCAACCTAGTAATATCAGAAAATATCGCTAAATACATGTTGGTACGAATATGTGACGCAACCGTTGTAACTCAAACGGACTGATACGTTAGAAAGTCAATGAAATGTAGTTTTTGAACTGTCTCTATTTCTTCAGCGCGCGCTAACGGCTAGGATTGGTCCCACAGAAAAAATGACTTATTTATCTAAATTTTTAAATAAAGCGCTACCACAGCGCCCAGTGTAATCGCTGAGTTCAGCAATCATGTCAAATTAAGAAGAATGTTATTTCTTGGAGTCCATTTTCTCATTTATCACATTTATAAGGTCAAAGTCCAAAATCAGTTCAATTAAGTCCCACAGTCAATCGTTTCACTGTTAAAAGCGATGCAACCTAGTATATCAGAAAAATATCGCTAATTAATGTTGGTACGAATATGTGACGCAACCGTTGTAACTCAAACGGATGATACCGTTAGAAAGTCAATGAAATGTAGTTTTTGAAACTGTCTTTTTCTTCAGCGCGCGCTACCGCTAGGATTGGTCCCGCCGTAAAAAAATGACTTATTTA
>JASGCC010005021.1:0-17635 GCA_030067915.1 Hydractinia echinata | reverse complement strand
ATCTTCGGGAAATGAGTTTACCCCTGCTTACTTTCTTTGTATACATTCGACTATACGGGCCGAGTCCGGGATTTACGGGAAATCGCGGGTTTTCGGTTGCCGGCGATTAAACTGCTTTCATTCGGCGTCTCATCAAAAATGAAAATATTTTTGAAAACTACAAGTCTCATGGGTTTTAGTGGTGAAAAAATAATTTTAAAAATCGTTCGGGAAATGAGTTTACTCCCTGCTTACTTTCTTTGTATACATTCGACTATACGGGCCGAGTCCGGGATTTACGGGAAATCGCGGGTTTTCGGTTGCCGGCGATTAAACTGCTTTCATTCGGCGTCTCATCAAAAATGAAAATATTTTTGAAAACTACAAGTCTCATGGGTTTTAGTGGTGAAAAAATAATTTTAAAAATCGTTCGGGAAATGAGTTTACTCCCTGCTTACTTTCTTTGTATACATTCGACTATACGGGATTTACGGGAAATCGCGGGTTTTCGGTTGCCGGCGATTAAACTGCTTTCATTCGGCGTCTCATCAAAAATGAAAATATTTTTGAAAACTACAAGTCTCAGGTTTTAGTGGTGAAAAAATAATTTTAAAAATCGTTCGGGAAATGAGTTTACTCCCTGCTTACTTTCTTTGTATACATTCGACTATACGGGCCGAGTCCGGGATTTACGGGAAATCGCGGGTTTTCGGTTGCCGGCGATTAAACTGCTTTCATTCTGCGTCTCATCAAAAATGAAAATATTTTTGAAAACTACAAGTCTCATGGGTTTTAGTGGTGAAAAAATAATTTTAAAAATCGTTCGGGAAATGAGTTTACTCCCTGCTTACTTTCTTTGTATACATTCGACTATACGGGCCGAGTCCGGGATTTACGGGAAATCGCGGGTTTTCGGTTGCCGGCGATTAAACTGCTTTCATTCGGCGTCTCATCAAAAATGAAAATATTTTTGAAAACTACAAGTCTCATGGTTTTAGTGGTGAAAAAATAATTTTAAAAATCGTTCGGGAAATGAGTTTACTCCCTGCTTACTTTCTTTGTATACATTCGACTATCCGGGATTTACGGGAAATCGCGGGTTTTCGGTTGCCGGCGATTAAACTGCTTTCATTCGGCGTCTCATCAAAAATGAAAATATTTTTGAAAACTACAAGTCTCATGGGTTTTAGTGGTGAAAAAATAATTTTAAAAATCGTTCGGGAAATGAGTTTACTCCCTGCTTACTTTCTTTGTATACATTCGACTATACGGGCCGAGTCCGGGATTTACGGGAAATCGCGGGTTTTCGGTTGCCGGCGATTAAACTGCTTTCATTCGGCGTCTCATCAAAAATGAAAATATTTTTGAAAACTACAAGTCTCATGGGTTTTAGTGGTGAAAAAATAATTTTAAAAATCGTTCGGGAAATGAGTTTACTCCCTGCTTACTTTCTTTGTATACATTCGACTATACGGGCCGAGTCCGGGATTTACGGGAAATCGCGGGTTTTCGGTTGCCGGCGATTAAACTGCTTTCATTCGGCGTCTCATCAAAAATGAAAATATTTTTGAAAACTACAAGTCTCATGGGTTTTAGTGGTGAAAAAATAATTTTAAAAATCGTTCGGGAAATGAGTTTACTCCCTGCTTACTTTCTTTGTATACATTCGACTATACGGGATTTACGGGAAATCGCGGGTTTTCGGTTGCCGGCGATTAAACTGCTTTCATTCGGCGTCTCATCAAAAATGAAAATATTTTTGAAAACTACAAGTCTCATGGGTTTTTGGTGAAAAAATAATTTTAAAAATCGTTCGGGAAATGAGTTTACTCCCTGCTTACTTTCTTTGTATACATTCGACTATACGGGCCGAGTCCGGGATTTACGGGAAATCGCGGGTTTTCGGTTGCCGGCGATTAAACTGCTTTCATTCGGCGTCTCATCAAAAATGAAAACATTTTTGAAAACTACAAGTCTCATGGGTTTTAGTGGTGAAAAAATAATTTTAAAAATCGTTCGGGAAATGAGTTTACTCCCTGCTTACTTTCTTTGTATACATTCGACTATACGGGCCGAGTCCGGGATTTACGGGAAATCGCGGGTTTTCGGTTGCCGGCGATTAAACTGCTTTCATTCGCGTCTCATCAAAATGAAAATATTTTTGAAAACTACAAGTCTCATGGGTTTTAGTGGTGAAAAAATAATTTTAAAAATCGTTCGGGAAATGAGTTTACTCCCTGCTTACTTTCTTTGTATACATTCGACTATACGGGCCGAGTCCGGGATTTACGGGAAATGGCGGGTTTTCGGTTGCCGGCGATTAAACTGCTTTCATTCGGCGTCTCATCAAAATGAAAATATTTTTGAAAACTACAAGTCTCATGGGTTTTAGTGGTGAAAAAATAATTTTAAAAATCGTTCGGGAAATGAGTTTACTCCCTGCTTACTTTCTTTGTATACATTCGACTATACGGGCCGAGTCCGGGATTTACGGGAAATCGCGGGTTTTCGGTTGCCGGCGATTAAACTGCTTTCATTCGGCGTCTCATCAAAAATGAAAATATTTTTGAAAACTACAAGTCTCATGGGTTTTAGTGGTGAAAAAATAATTTTAAAAATCGTTCGGGAAATGAGTTTACTCCCTGCTTACTTTCTTTGTATACATTCGACTATACGGGCCGAGTCCGGGATTTACGGGAAATCGCGGGTTTTCGGTTGCCGGCGATTAAACTGCTTTCATTCGGCGTCTCATCAAAATGAAAATATTTTTGAAAACTACAAGTCTCATGGGTTTTAGTGGTGAAAAAATAATTTTAAAAATCGTTCGGGAAATGAGTTTACTCCCTGCTTACTTTCTTTGTATACATTCGACTATACGGGATTTACGGGAAATCGCGGGTTTTCGGTTGCCGGCGATTAAACTGCTTTCATTCGGCGTCTCATCAAAAATGAAAATATTTTTGAAAACTACAAGTCTCATGGGTTTTAGTGGTGAAAAAATAATTTTAAAAATCGTTCGGGAAATGAGTTTACTCCCTGCTTACTTTCTTTGTATACATTCGACTATACGGGCCGAGTCCGGGATTTACGGGAAATCGCGGGTTTTCGGTTGCCGGCGATTAAACTGCTTTCATTCGGCGTCTCATCAAAAATGAAAATATTTTTGAAAACTACAAGTCTCATGGGTTTTAGTGGTGAAAAAATAATTTTAAAAATCGTTCGGGAAATGAGTTTACTCCCTGCTTACTTTCTTTGTATACATTCGACTATACGGGCCGAGTCCGGGATTTACGGGAAATCGCGGGTTTTCGGTTGCCGGCGATTAAACTGCTTTCATTCGGCGTCTCATCAAAAATGAAAATATTTTTGAAAACTACAAGTCTCATGGGTTTTAGTGGTGAAAAAATAATTTTAAAAATCGTTCGGGAAATGAGTTTACTCCCTGCTTACTTTCTTTGTATACATTCGACTATACGGGCCGAGTCCGGGATTTACGGGAAATCGCGGGTTTTCGGTTGCCGGCGATTAAACTGCTTTCATTCGGCGTCTCATCAAAAATGAAAATATTTTTGAAAACTACAAGTCTCATGGGTTTTAGTGGTGAAAAAATAATTTTAAAAATCGTTCGGGAAATGAGTTTACTCCCTGTACTTTCTTTGTATACATTCGACTATACGGGCCGAGTCCGGGATTTACGGGAAATCGCGGGTTTTCGGTTGCCGGCGATTAAACTGCTTTCATTCGCGTCTCATCAAAATGAAAATATTTTTGAAAACTACAAGTCTCATGGGTTTTAGTGGTGAAAAAATAATTTTAAAAATCGTTCGGGAAATGAGTTTACTCCCTGCTTACTTTCTTTGTATACATTCGACTATACGGGCCGAGTCCGGGATTTACGGGAAATCGCGGGTTTTCGGTTGCCGGCGATTAAACTGCTTTCATTCGGCGTCTCATCAAAAATGAAAATATTTTTGAAAACTACAAGTCTCATGGGTTTTAGTGGTGAAAAAATAATTTTAAAAATCGTTCGGGAAATGAGTTTACTCCCTGCTTACTTTCTTTGTATACATTCGACTATACGGGCCGAGTCCGGGATTTACGGGAAATCGCGGGTTTTCGGTTGCCGGCGATTAAACTGCTTTCATTCGGCGTCTCATCAAAAATGAAAATATTTTTGAAAACTACAAGTCTCATGGGTTTTAGTGGTGAAAAAATAATTTTAAAAATCGTTCGGGAAATGAGTTTACTCCCTGCTTACTTTCTTTGTATACATTCGACTATACGGGCCGAGTCCGGGATTTACGGGAAATCGCGGGTTTTCGGTTGCCGGCGATTAAACTGCTTTCATTCGGCGTCTCATCAAAATGAAAATATTTTTGAAAACTACAAGTCTCATGGGTTTTAGTGGTGAAAAAATAATTTTAAAAATCGTTCGGGAAATGAGTTTACTCCCTGCTTACTTTCTTTGTATACATTCGACTATACGGGCCGAGTCCGGGATTTACGGGAAATCGCGGGTTTTCGGTTGCCGGCGATTAAACTGCTTTCATTCGGCGTCTCATCAAAAATGAAAATATTTTTGAAAACTACAAGTCTCATGGGTTTTAGTGGTGAAAAAATAATTTTAAAAATCGTTCGGGAAATGAGTTTACTCCCTGCTTACTTTCTTTGTATACATTCGACTATACGGGCCGAGTCCGGGATTTACGGGAAATCGCGGGTTTTCGGTTGCCGGCGATTAAACTGCTTTCATTCGGCGTCTCATCAAAAATGAAAATATTTTTGAAAACTACAAGTCTCATGGGTTTTAGTGGTGAAAAAATAATTTTAAAAATCGTTCGGGAAATGAGTTTACTCCCTGCTTACTTTCTTTGTATACATTCGACTATACGGGCCGAGTCCGGGATTTACGGGAAATCGCGGGTTTTCGGTTGCCGGCGATTAAACTGCTTTCATTCGGCGTCTCATCAAAATGAAAATATTTTTGAAAACTACAAGTCTCATGGGTTTTAGTGGTGAAAAAATAATTTTAAAAATCGTTCGGGAAATGAGTTTACTCCCTGCTTACTTTCTTTGTATACATTCGACTATACGGGCCGAGTCCGGGATTTACGGGAAATCGCGGGTTTTCGGTTGCCGGCGATTAAACTGCTTTCATTCGGCGTCTCATCAAAAATGAAAATATTTTTGAAAACTACAAGTCTCATGGGTTTTAGTGGTGAAAAAATAATTTTAAAAATCGTTCGGGAAATGAGTTTACTCCCTGCTTACTTTCTTTGTATACATTCGACTATACGGGCCGAGTCCGGGATTTACGGGAAATCGCGGGTTTTCGGTTGCCGGCGATTAAACTGCTTTCATTCGGCGTCTCATCAAAAATGAAAATATTTTTGAAAACTACAAGTCTCATGGGTTTTAGTGGTGAAAAAATAATTTTAAAAATCGTTCGGGAAATGAGTTTACTCCCTGCTTACTTTCTTTGTATACATTCGACTATACGGGCCGAGTCCGGGATTTACGGGAAATCGCGGGTTTTCGGTTGCCGGCGATTAAACTGCTTTCATTCGGCGTCTCATCAAAAATGAAAATATTTTTGAAAACTACAAGTCTCATGGGTTTTAGTGGTGAAAAAATAATTTTAAAAATCGTTCGGGAAATGAGTTTACTCCCTGCTTACTTTCTTTGTATACATTCGACTATACGGGATTTACGGGAAATCGCGGGTTTTCGGTTGCCGGCGATTAAACTGCTTTCATTCGGCGTCTCATCAAAAATGAAAATATTTTTGAAAACTACAAGTCTCATGGGTTTTAGTGGTGAAAAAATAATTTTAAAAATCGTTCGGGAAATGAGTTTACTCCCTGCTTACTTTCTTTGTATACATTCGACTATACGGGCCGAGTCCGGGATTTACGGGAAATCGCGGGTTTTCGGTTGCCGGCGATTAAACTGCTTTCATTCGGCGTCTCATCAAAAATGAAAATATTTTTGAAAACTACAAGTCTCATGGGTTTTAGTGGTGAAAAAATAATTTTAAAAATCGTTCGGGAAATGAGTTTACTCCCTGCTTACTTTCTTTGTATACATTCGACTATACGGGCCGAGTCCGGGATTTACGGGAAATCGCGGGTTTTCGGTTGCCGGCGATTAAACTGCTTTCATTCGGCGTCTCATAAAAATGAAAAATTTTTGAAAACTACAAGTCTCATGGTTTTAGTGGTGAAAAAATAATTTTAAAAATCGTTCGGGAAATGAGTTTACTCCCTGCTTACTTTCTTTGTATACATTCGACTATACGGGATTTACGGGAAATCGCGGGTTTTCGGTTGCCGGCGATTAAACTGCTTTCATTCGGCGTCTCATCAAAAATGAAAATATTTTTGAAAACTACAAGTCTCATGGTTTTAGTGGTGAAAAAATAATTTTAAAAATCGTTCGGGAAATGAGTTTACTCCCTGCTTACTTTCTTTGTATACATTCGACTATACGGGCCGAGTCCGGGATTTACGGGAAATCGCGGGTTTTCGGTTGCCGGCGATTAAACTGCTTTCATTGCGTCTCATCAAAAATGAAAAATTTTTGAAAACTACAAGTCTCATGGGTTTTAGTGGTGAAAAAATAATTTTAAAAATCGTTCGGGAAATGAGTTTACTCCCTGTACTTTCTTTGTATACATTCGACTATACGGGCCGAGTCCGGGATTTACGGGAAATCGCGGGTTTTCGGTTGCCGGCGATTAAACTGCTTTCATTCGGCGTCTCATCAAAAATGAAAAATTTTTGAAAACTACAAGTCTCATGGGTTTTAGTGGTGAAAAAATAATTTTAAAAATCGTTCGGGAAATGAGTTTACTCCCTGTACTTTCTTTGTATACATTCGACTATACGGGCCGAGTCCGGGATTTACGGGAAATCGCGGGTTTTCGGTTGCCGGCGATTAAACTGCTTTCATTCGGCGTCTCATCAAAAATGAAAATATTTTTGAAAACTACAAGTCTCATGGTTTTAGTGGTGAAAAAATAATTTTAAAAATCGTTCGGGAAATGAGTTTACTCCCTGCTTACTTTCTTTGTATACATTCGACTATACGGGATTTACGGGAAATCGCGGGTTTTCGGTTGCCGGCGATTAAACTGCTTTCATTCGGCGTCTCATCAAAAATGAAAATATTTTTGAAAACTACAAGTCTCATGGGTTTTAGTGGTGAAAAAATAATTTTAAAAATCGTTCGGGAAATGAGTTTACTCCCTGCTTACTTTCTTTGTATACATTCGACTATACGGGCCGAGTCCGGGATTTACGGGAAATCGCGGGTTTTCGGTTGCCGGCGATTAAACTGCTTTCATTCGGCGTCTCATCAAAAATGAAAATATTTTTGAAAACTACAAGTCTCATGGGTTTTAGTGGTGAAAAAATAATTTTAAAAATCGTTCGGGAAATGAGTTTACTCCCTGCTTACTTTCTTTGTATACATTCGACTATACGGGCCGAGTCCGGGATTTACGGGAAATCGCGGGTTTTCGGTTGCCGGCGATTAAACTGCTTTCATTCGGCGTCTCATCAAAAATGAAAATATTTTTGAAAACTACAAGTCTCATGGGTTTTAGTGGTGAAAAAATAATTTTAAAAATCGTTCGGGAAATGAGTTTACTCCCTGCTTACTTTCTTTGTATACATTCGACTATACGGGCCGAGTCCGGGATTTACGGGAAATCGCGGGTTTTCGGTTGCCGGCGATTAAACTGCTTTCATTCGGCGTCTCATCAAAAATGAAAAATTTTTGAAAACTACAAGTCTCATGGGTTTTAGTGGTGAAAAAATAATTTTAAAAATCGTTCGGGAAATGAGTTTACTCCCTGCTTACTTTCTTTGTATACATTCGACTATACGGGCCGAGTCCGGGATTTACGGGAAATCGCGGGTTTTCGGTTGCCGGCGATTAAACTGCTTTCATTCGGCGTCTCATCAAAAATGAAAAATTTTTGAAAACTACAAGTCTCATGGGTTTTAGTGGTGAAAAAATAATTTTAAAAATCGTTCGGGAAATGAGTTTACTCCCTGCTTACTTTCTTTGTATACATTCGACTATACGGGCCGAGTCCGGGATTTACGGGAAATCGCGGGTTTTCGGTTGCCGGCGATTAAACTGCTTTCATTCGGCGTCTCATCAAAATGAAAATATTTTTGAAAACTACAAGTCTCATGGGTTTTAGTGGTGAAAAAATAATTTTAAAAATCGTTCGGGAAATGAGTTTACTCCCTGCTTACTTTCTTTGTATACATTCGACTATACGGGCCGAGTCCGGGATTTACGGGAAATCGCGGGTTTTCGGTTGCCGGCGATTAAACTGCTTTCATTCGGCGTCTCATCAAAAATGAAAATATTTTTGAAAACTACAAGTCTCATGGGTTTTAGTGGTGAAAAAATAATTTTAAAAATCGTTCGGGAAATGAGTTTACTCCCTGCTTACTTTCTTTGTATACATTCGACTATACGGGCCGAGTCCGGGATTTACGGGAAATCGCGGGTTTTCGGTTGCCGGCGATTAAACTGCTTTCATTCGGCGTCTCATCAAAATGAAAATATTTTTGAAAACTACAAGTCTCATGGGTTTTAGTGGTGAAAAAATAATTTTAAAAATCGTTCGGGAAATGAGTTTACTCCCTGCTTACTTTCTTTGTATACATTCGACTATACGGGATTTACGGGAAATCGCGGGTTTTCGGTTGCCGGCGATTAAACTGCTTTCATTCGGCGTCTCATCAAAATGAAAATATTTTTGAAAACTACAAGTCTCAGGGTTTTAGTGGTGAAAAAATAATTTTAAAAATCGTTCGGGAAATGAGTTTACTCCCTGCTTACTTTCTTTGTATACATTCGACTATACGGGCCGAGTCCGGGATTTACGGGAAATCGCGGGTTTTCGGTTGCCGGCGATTAAACTGCTTTCATTCGGCGTCTCATCAAAAATGAAAATATTTTTGAAAACTACAAGTCTCATGGGTTTTAGTGGTGAAAAAATAATTTTAAAAATCGTTCGGGAAATGAGTTTACTCCCTGCTTACTTTCTTTGTATACATTCGACTATACGGGCCGAGTCCGGGATTTACGGGAAATCGCGGGTTTTCGGTTGCCGGCGATTAAACTGCTTTCATTCGGCGTCTCATCAAAATGAAAATATTTTTGAAAACTACAAGTCTCATGGGTTTTAGTGGTGAAAAAATAATTTTAAAAATCGTTCGGGAAATGAGTTTACTCCCTGCTTACTTTCTTTGTATACATTCGACTATACGGGCCGAGTCCGGGATTTACGGGAAATCGCGGGTTTTCGGTTGCCGGCGATTAAACTGCTTTCATTCGGCGTCTCATCAAAAATGAAAATATTTTTGAAAACTACAAGTCTCATGGGTTTTAGTGGTGAAAAAATAATTTTAAAAATCGTTCGGGAAATGAGTTTACTCCCTGCTTACTTTCTTTGTATACATTCGACTATACGGGCCGAGTCCGGGATTTACGGGAAATCGCGGGTTTTCGGTTGCCGGCGATTAAACTGCTTTCATTCGGCGTCTCATCAAAAATGAAAATATTTTTGAAAACTACAAGTCTCATGGGTTTTAGTGGTGAAAAAATAATTTTAAAAATCGTTCGGGAAATGAGTTTACTCCCTGGGTACTTTCTTTATATACATTCGACTATACGGGCCGAGTCCGGGATTTACGGGAAATCGCGGGTTTTCGGTTGCCGGCGATTAAACTGCTTTCATTCGGCGTCTCATCAAAATGAAAATATTTTTGAAAACTACAAGTCTCATGGGTTTTAGTGGTGAAAAAATAATTTTAAAAATCGTTCGGGAAATGAGTTTACTCCCTGCTTACTTTCTTTGTATACATTCGACTATACGGGCCGAGTCCGGGATTTACGGGAAATCGCGGGTTTTCGGTTGCCGGCGATTAAACTGCTTTCATTCGGCGTCTCATCAAAATGAAAATATTTTTGAAAACTACAAGTCTCATGGGTTTTAGTGGTGAAAAAATAATTTTAAAAATCGTTCGGGAAATGAGTTTACTCCCTGCTTACTTTCTTTGTATACATTCGACTATACGGGCCGAGTCCGGGATTTACGGGAAATCGCGGGTTTTCGGTTGCCGGCGATTAAACTGCTTTCATTCGGCGTCTCATCAAAAATGAAAATATTTTTGAAAACTACAAGTCTCATGGGTTTTAGTGGTGAAAAAATAATTTTAAAAATCGTTCGGGAAATGAGTTTACTCCCTGCTTACTTTCTTTGTATACATTCGACTATACGGGATTTACGGGAAATCGCGGGTTTTCGGTTGCCGGCGATTAAACTGCTTTCATTCGGCGTCTCATCAAAAATGAAAATATTTTTGAAAACTACAAGTCTCATGGGTTTTAGTGGTGAAAAAATAATTTTAAAAATCGTTCGGGAAATGAGTTTACTCCCTGCTTACTTTCTTTGTATACATTCGACTATACGGGCCGAGTCCGGGATTTACGGGAAATCGCGGGTTTTCGGTTGCCGGCGATTAAACTGCTTTCATTCGGCGTCTCATCAAAAATGAAAATATTTTTGAAAACTACAAGTCTCATGGTTTTAGTGGTGAAAAAATAATTTTAAAAATCGTTCGGGAAATGAGTTTACTCCCTGTACTTTCTTTGTATACATTCGACTATACGGGCCGAGTCCGGGATTTACGGGAAATCGCGGGTTTTCGGTTGCCGGCGATTAAACTGCTTTCATTCGGCGTCTCATCAAAAATGAAAATATTTTTGAAAACTACAAGTCTCATGGGTTTTAGTGGTGAAAAAATAATTTTAAAAATCGTTCGGGAAATGAGTTTACTCCCTGCTTACTTTCTTTGTATACATTCGACTATACGGGCCGAGTCCGGGATTTACGGGAAATCGCGGGTTTTCGGTTGCCGGCGATTAAACTGCTTTCATTCGGCGTCTCATCAAAAATGAAAATATTTTTGAAAACTACAAGTCTCATGGGTTTTAGTGGTGAAAAAATAATTTTAAAAATCGTTCGGGAAATGAGTTTACTCCCTGTACTTTCTTTGTATACATTCGACTATACGGGCCGAGTCCGGGATTTACGGGAAATCGCGGGTTTTCGGTTGCCGGCGATTAAACTGCTTTCATTCGGCGTCTCATCAAAATGAAAATATTTTTGAAAACTACAAGTCTCATGGGTTTTAGTGGTGAAAAAATAATTTTAAAAATCGTTCGGGAAATGAGTTTACTCCCTGCTTACTTTCTTTGTATACATTCGACTATACGGGCCGAGTCCGGGATTTACGGGAAATCGCGGGTTTTCGGTTGCCGGCGATTAAACTGCTTTCATTCGGCGTCTCATCAAAAATGAAAATATTTTTGAAAACTACAAGTCTCATGGGTTTTAGTGGTGAAAAAATAATTTTAAAAATCGTTCGGGAAATGAGTTTACTCCCTGCTTACTTTCTTTGTATACATTCGACTATACGGGCCGAGTCCGGGATTTACGGGAAATCGCGGGTTTTCGGTTGCCGGCGATTAAACTGCTTTCATTCGGCGTCTCATCAAAATGAAAATATTTTTGAAAACTACAAGTCTCATGGGTTTTAGTGGTGAAAAAATAATTTTAAAAATCGTTCGGGAAATGAGTTTACTCCCTGCTTACTTTCTTTGTATACATTCGACTATACGGGCCGAGTCCGGGATTTACGGGAAATCGCGGGTTTTCGGTTGCCGGCGATTAAACTGCTTTCATTCGGCGTCTCATCAAAAATGAAAATATTTTTGAAAACTACAAGTCTCATGGGTTTTAGTGGTGAAAAAATAATTTTAAAAATCGTTCGGGAAATGAGTTTACTCCCTGCTTACTTTCTTTGTATACATTCGACTATACGGGCCGAGTCCGGGATTTACGGGAAATCGCGGGTTTTCGGTTGCCGGCGATTAAACTGCTTTCATTTGGCGTCTCATCAAAATGAAAATATTTTTGAAAACTACAAGTCTCATGGGTTTTAGTGGTGAAAAAATAATTTTAAAAATCGTTCGGGAAATGAGTTTACTCCCTGCTTACTTTCTTTGTATACATTCGACTATACGGGCCGAGTCCGGGATTTACGGGAAATCGCGGGTTTTCGGTTGCCGGCGATTAAACTGCTTTCATTCGGCGTCTCATCAAAAATGAAAATATTTTTGAAAACTACAAGTCTCATGGGTTTTAGTGGTGAAAAAATTTAAAAATCGTTCGGGAAATGAGTTTACTCCCTGCTTACTTTCTTTGTATACATTCGACTATACGGGCCGAGTCCGGGATTTACGGGAAATCGCGGGTTTTCGGTTGCCGGCGATTAAACTGCTTTCATTTGGCGTCTCATCAAAAATGAAAATATTTTTGAAAACTACAAGTCTCATGGGTTTTAGTGGTGAAAAAATAATTTTAAAAATCGTTCGGGAAATGAGTTTACTCCCTGCTTACTTTCTTTGTATACATTCGACTATACGGGCCGAGTCCGGGATTTACGGGAAATCGCGGGTTTTCGGTTGCCGGCGATTAAACTGCTTTCATTCGGCGTCTCATCAAAATGAAAATATTTTTGAAAACTACAAGTCTCATGGGTTTTAGTGGTGAAAAAATAATTTTAAAAATCGTTCGGGAAATGAGTTTACTCCCTGCTTACTTTCTTTGTATACATTCGACTATACGGGCCGAGTCCGGGATTTACGGGAAATCGCGGGTTTTCGGTTGCCGGCGATTAAACTGCTTTCATTCGGCGTCTCATCAAAATGAAAATATTTTTGAAAACTACAAGTCTCATGGGTTTTAGTGGTGAAAAAATAATTTTAAAAATCGTTCGGGAAATGAGTTTACTCCCTGCTTACTTTCTTTGTATACATTCGACTATACGGGCCGAGTCCGGGATTTACGGGAAATCGCGGGTTTTCGGTTGCCGGCGATTAAACTGCTTTCATTCGGCGTCTCATCAAAATGAAAATATTTTTGAAAACTACAAGTCTCATGGGTTTTAGTGGTGAAAAAATAATTTTAAAAATCGTTCGGGAAATGAGTTTACTCCCTGCTTACTTTCTTTGTATACATTCGACTATACGGGATTTACGGGAAATCGCGGGTTTTCGGTTGCCGGCGATTAAACTGCTTTCATTCGGCGTCTCATCAAAAATGAAAATATTTTTGAAAACTACAAGTCTCAGGGTTTTAGTGGTGAAAAAATAATTTTAAAAATCGTTCGGGAAATGAGTTTACTCCCTGCTTACTTTCTTTGTATACATTCGACTATACGGGCCGAGTCCGGGATTTACGGGAAATCGCGGGTTTTCGGTTGCCGGCGATTAAACTGCTTTCATTCGGCGTCTCATCAAAAATGAAAACATTTTTGAAAACTACAAGTCTCATGGGTTTTAGTGGTGAAAAAATAATTTTAAAAATCGTTCGGGAAATGAGTTTACTCCTTGCTTACTTTCTTTGTATACATTCGACTATACGGGCCGAGTCCGGGATTTACGGGAAATCGCGGGTTTTCGGTTGCCGGCGATTAAACTGCTTTCATTCGGCGTCTCATCAAAAATGAAAATATTTTTGAAAACTACAAGTCTCATGGGTTTTAGTGGTGAAAAAATAATTTTAAAAATCGTTCGGGAAATGAGTTTACTCCCTGCTTACTTTCTTTGTATACATTCGACTATACGGGATTTACGGGAAATCGCGGGTTTTCGGTTGCCGGCGATTAAACTGCTTTCATTCGGCGTCTCATCAAAAATGAAAATATTTTGAAAACTACAAGTCTCATGGGTTTTAGTGGTGAAAAAATAATTTTAAAAATCGTTCGGGAAATGAGTTTACTCCCTGCTTACTTTCTTTGTATACATTCGACTATACGGGCCGAGTCCGGGATTTACGGGAAATCGCGGGTTTTCGGTTGCCGGCGATTAAACTGCTTTCATTCGGCGTCTCATCAAAATGAAAAATTTTTGAAAACTACAAGTCTCATGGTTTTAGTGGTGAAAAAATAATTTTAAAAATCGTTCGGGAAATGAGTTTACTCCCTGCTTACTTTCTTTGTATACATTCGACTATACGGGCCGAGTCCGGGATTTACGGGAAATCGCGGGTTTTCGGTTGCCGGCGATTAAACTGCTTTCATTCGGCGTCTCATCAAAATGAAAATATTTTTGAAAACTACAAGTCTCATGGGTTTTAGTGGTGAAAAAATAATTTTAAAAATCGTTCGGGAAATGAGTTTACTCCCTGCTTACTTTCTTTGTATACATTCGACTATACGGGCCGAGTCCGGGATTTACGGGAAATCGCGGGTTTTCGGTTGCCGGCGATTAAACTGCTTTCATTCGGCGTCTCATCAAAAATGAAAATATTTTTGAAAACTACAAGTCTCATGGGTTTTAGTGGTGAAAAAATAATTTTAAAAATCGTTCGGGAAATGAGTTTACTCCCTGCTTACTTTCTTTGTATACATTCGACTATACGGGCCGAGTCCGGGATTTACGGGAAATCGCGGGTTTTCGGTTGCCGGCGATTAAACTGCTTTCATTCGGCGTCTCATCAAAATGAAAATATTTTTGAAAACTACAAGTCTCATGGGTTTTAGTGGTGAAAAAATAATTTTAAAAATCGTTCGGGAAATGAGTTTACTCCCTGCTTACTTTCTTTGTATACATTCGACTATACGGGATTTACGGGAAATCGCGGGTTTTCGGTTGCCGGCGATTAAACTGCTTTCATTCGGCGTCTCATCAAAAATGAAAATATTTTTGAAAACTACAAGTCTCATGGGTTTTAGTGGTGAAAAAATAATTTTAAAAATCGTTCGGGAAATGAGTTTACTCCCTGCTTACTTTCTTTGTATACATTCGACTATACGGGCCGAGTCCGGGATTTACGGGAAATCGCGGGTTTTCGGTTGCCGGCGATTAAACTGCTTTCATTCGGCGTCTCATCAAAAATGAAAAATTTTTGAAAACTACAAGTCTCATGGGTTTTAGTGGTGAAAAAATAATTTTAAAAATCGTTCGGGAAATGAGTTTACTCCCTGCTTACTTTCTTTGTATACATTCGACTATACGGGCCGAGTCCGGGATTTACGGGAAATCGCGGGTTTTCGGTTGCCGGCGATTAAACTGCTTTCATTCGGCGTCTCATCAAAAATGAAAATATTTGAAAACTACAAGTCTCATGGGTTTTAGTGGTGAAAAAATAATTTTAAAAATCGTTCGGGAAATGAGTTTACTCCCTGCTTACTTTCTTTGTATACATTCGACTATACGGGATTTACGGGAAATCGCGGGTTTTCGGTTGCCGGCGATTAAACTGCTTTCATTCGGCGTCTCATCAAAAATGAAAATATTTTTGAAAACTACAAGTCTCATGGGTTTTAGTGGTGAAAAAATAATTTTAAAAATCGTTCGGGAAATGAGTTTACTCCCTGCTTACTTTCTTTGTATACATTCGACTATACGGGCCGAGTCCGGGATTTACGGGAAATCGCGGGTTTTCGGTTGCCGGCGATTAAACTGCTTTCATTCGGCGTCTCATCAAAAATGAAAATATTTTGAAAACTACAAGTCTCATGGGTTTTAGTGGTGAAAAAATAATTTTAAAAATCGTTCGGGAAATGAGTTTACTCCCTGCTTACTTTCTTTGTATACATTCGACTATACGGGCCGAGTCCGGATTTACGGGAAATCGCGGGTTTTCGGTTGCCGGCGATTAAACTGCTTTCATTCGGCGTCTCATCAAAATGAAAATTTTTTGAAAACTACAAGTCTCATGGGTTTTAGTGGTGAAAAAATAATTTTAAAAATCGTTCGGGAAATGAGTTTACTCCCTGTACTTTCTTTGTATACATTCGACTATACGGGCCGAGTCCGGGATTTACGGGAAATCGCGGGTTTTCGGTTGCCGGCGATTAAACTGCTTTCATTCGGCGTCATCAAAATGAAAATATTTTGAAAACTACAAGTCTCATGGTTTTAGTGAAAAAATAATTTTAAAAATCGTTCGGGAAATGAGTTTACTCCCTGCTTACTTTCTTTGTATACATTCGACTATACGGGCCGAGTCCGGGATTTACGGGAAATCGCGGGTTTTCGGTTGCCGGCGATTAAACTGCTTTCATTCGGCGTCTCATCAAAATGAAAATATTTTTGAAAACTACAAGTCTCATGGGTTTTAGTGGTGAAAAAATAATTTTAAAAATCGTTCGGGAAATGAGTTTACTCCCTGCTTACTTTCTTTTATACATTCGACTATACGGGCCGAGTCCGGATTTACGGGAAATCGCGGGTTTTCGGTTGCCGGCGATTAAACTGCTTTCATTCGGCGTCTCATCAAAATGAAAATATTTTTGAAAACTACAAGTCTCATGGGTTTTAGTGGTGAAAAAATAATTTTAAAAATCGTTCGGGAAATGAGTTTACTCCCTGCTTACTTTCTTTGTATACATTCGACTATACGGGGAATTTACGGGAAATCGCGGGTTTTCGGTTGCCGGCGATTAAACTGCTTTCATTCGGCGTCTCATCAAAAATGAAAATATTTTTGAAAACTACAAGTCTCATGGGTTTTAGTGGTGAAAAAATAATTTTAAAAATCGTTCGGGAAATGAGTTTACTCCCTGCTTACTTTCTTTGTATACATTCGACTATACGGGCCGAGTCCGGGATTTACGGGAAATCGCGGGTTTTCGGTTGCCGGCGATTAAACTGCTTTCATTCGGCGTCTCATCAAAAATGAAAACATTTTTGAAAACTACAAGTCTCATGGGTTTTAGTGGTGAAAAAATAATTTTAAAAATCGTTCGGGAAATGAGTTTACTCCCTGTACTTTCTTTGTATACATTCGACTATACGGGCCGAGTCCGGGATTTACGGGAAATCGCGGGTTTTCGGTTGCCGGCGATTAAACTGCTTTCATTCGCGTCTCATAAATGAAAAATTTTTGAAAACTACAAGTCTCATGGGTTTTAGTGGTGAAAAAATAATTTTAAAAATCGTTCGGGAAATGAGTTTACTCCCTGCTTACTTTCTTTGTATACATTCGACTATACGGGCCGAGTCCGGGATTTACGGGAAATCGCGGGTTTTCGGTTGCCGCGATTAAACTGCTTTCATTCGGCGTCTCATCAAAAATGAAAATATTTTTGAAAACTACAAGTCTCATGGGTTTTAGTGGTGAAAAAATAATTTTAAAAATCGTTCGGGAAATGAGTTTACTCCCTGCTTACTTTCTTTGTATACATTCGACTATACGGGATTTACGGGAAATCGCGGGTTTTCGGTTGCCGGCGATTAAACTGCTTTCATTCGGCGTCTCATCAAAAATGAAAATATTTTTGAAAACTACAAGTCTCATGGGTTTTAGTGGTGAAAAAATAATTTTAAAAATCGTTCGGGAAATGAGTTTACTCCCTGCTTACTTTCTTTGTATACATTCGACTATACGGGCCGAGACCGGGATTTACGGGAAATCGGGTTTTCGGTTGCCGGCGATTAAACTGCTTTCATTCGGCGTCTCATAAAAATGAAAACATTTTTGAAACTACAAGTCTCATGGGTTTTAGTGGTGAAAAAATAATTTTAAAAATCGTTCGGGAAATGAGTTTACTCCCTG
>JASGCC010005020.1:0-17647 GCA_030067915.1 Hydractinia echinata | reverse complement strand
ATCAATGAGAGATATAACCATATTGCGAGATTCGAATTTAGTCCAAAACGGGAAGTGAAATGTGGGAAGAAATGAAGAAATTAGATGAATCCAAATCAAATGTTGCTGGTGATGATATTCCGAGTAGAATTTTGAAAGATTATTATAGTTTATATTATCAAAGTCTCGTTAGCATATTTAACAACACCGTTATTAAGGATTCTGAATTTCCAAATGAGTTAAAATGTGCCGAAGTCTGTCCAATTTTTAAAAAAAGGCGATCCATCAGCTAAAGAAAATTTTTCGACCTATAAGTATTTTGCCTGTGGTCTCTAAAAATATTTGAAAAGCTCCTATATAAACAACTTATGGGTTTTTTCTGTGATAAACTATCTCCGTATTTATGTGGTTTCCGAAAGGGCTTTAGTACTCAACAATCTCTCTTGCGTATGTTCTCGAAAGTGCGAGGAGCATTAGATGCCAAACAAAAAGTTGGAGCTATCTTTATGGATCTATCAAAAGCCTTTGACTGTATTAGCCATGATCTTCTCATAGCGAAGTTATATGCCTATGGTTTAAGTTTTTCGGCTCTAAAACTTGTGGCTAGCTATCTGAAAAATAGGAAGCAACGTATCAGACTGGCAAACTCTTTTAGCGAATGGCTTGAAATGACTTTCGGTGTCCCTCAAGGATCTGTGCTAGGACCTCTCCTTTTCAACATCTTTTTGAATGATTTTTTATCTTTTGTCACCAGCGATATATGCAATTATGCTGACGATAACACGATTTATGTTATAGGAAACTCTGAGGAAAATATTTTGTACGAGCTTGAAAAATGAGATGAGAACTGTCTCAACATGGTTTAGGTTAAACTGCTTTACAACTGAATGAAAGGAAGTGTCATTTTATGTTTTTCGGTAGCAACACACAATGTTTTCTACAAGTTAATATCAATGGAACAGCTGTGCAATGCTCTTCGGAGGAAAAACTTCTTGGTATTACAATAGATAATATGTTGACTTTTAGCAAACACGTTAAAGATTTGTGCAAGAAAGCAAGCAATAAATTAAATGCTCTTGTTAGATTATCACCGTATATGGATCAACAAAAATTATATCTCATATTAAATTCTTTTATTTTATCTCAGTTTGGTTACTGTCCTTTACTTGGATGTTTTGTAACCGTACTACTAACAATTCCATCAATAGAATCCATAGTAGAGCCCTTCGTGTAATAACTAATGATTATAGCTCTTCATTTCAAGACCTATTGGAAAAACTGGAACTGTTAGTGTACATCACCGTAATTTGATTATTTTATTAAAAGAATTATATAAAGTCAAAAATAATACCAATCCTGATATTATGTCCGAAGTATTTATTCTTAACAAAAATAGGTACTCGAATCGTATTAATTCAGAGTTTTTTCGAGGTAGAGCACAAACTGTAAAATATGGCTTGGAAACTGTAACCTTCAGAGGACCGCAGCTATGGGCAACTCTACCAAAATCTATTCAAGAAGCGCCATGCATTTCAACATTTGTAAGTTGTTCTAAAAAAATGGAAAGGCTTAACTTGTCAGTGTCGTCTTTGTAGATTGTATATTCACAATTTAGGATACATATAGAAATAAGATCACCTTTTGAGGTTAAATTCTTTTTTAGTTTATTTATTTTTTTAATTTATATTTGTTAGTTACATGAAGTCGATTTTAATTAGTCAGTTTTTTTTTTAAATATGACTATTTTTATTGTATTTTCGACAATAAATAATGTGAAATAAAAAAAAAAAAAAAAAAAAAACGATTGACTGTGGGACTTAATTGAACTGATTTTGGACTCTTGACCTTATAAATGTGATAAATGAGACAATTGGACTCCAAGAAATAACATTCTTCTTAATTTGACATGATTGCTGGAACTCAGCAATTACACTGGGCGCTGTGGTAGCGCTTTATTTAAAAATTTAGATAAATAAGTCATTTTTTACTGTGGGACCAATCCTAGCCGTTAGCGCCGCTGAAGAAATAGAGACAGTTTCAAAAACTACATTTCATTGACTTTCTAACGGTATCAGTCCGTTTGAGTTACAACGGTTGCGTCACATATTCGTACCAACATGTATTTAGCGATATTTTTCTGATATTACTAGGTTGCATCGCTTTTAACAGTGAAACGATTGACTGTGGGACTTAATTGAACTGATTTTGGACTTTGACCTTATAAATGTGATAAATGAGACAATTGGACTCCAAGAAATAACATTCTTCTTAATTTGACATGATTGCTGGAACTCAGCAATTACACTGGGCGCTGTGGTAGCGCTTTATTTAAAAATTTAGATAAATAAGTCATTTTTTACTGTGGGACCAATCCTAGCCGTTAGCGCGCGCTGAAGAAATAGAGACAGTTTCAAAAACTACATTTCATTGACTTTCTAACGGTATCAGTCCGTTTGAGTTACAACGGTTGCGTCACATATTCGTACCAACATGTATTTAGCGATATTTTTCTGATATTACTAGGTTGCATCGCTTTTAACAGTGAAACGATTGACTGTGGGACTTAATTGAACTGATTTTGGACTTTGACCTTATAAATGTGATAAATGAGACAATTGGACTCCAAGAAATAACATTCTTCTTAATTTGACATGATTGCTGGAACTCAGCAATTACACTGGGCGCTGTGGTAGCGCTTTATTTAAAAATTTAGATAAATAAGTCATTTTTACTGTGGGACCAATCCTAGCCGTTAGCGCGCGCTGAAGAAATAGAGACAGTTTCAAAAACTACATTTCATTGACTTTCTAACGGTATCAGTCCGTTTGAGTTACAACGGTTGCGTCACATATTCGTACCAACATGTATTTAGCGATATTTTTCTGATATTACTAGGTTGCATCGCTTTTAACAGTGAAACGATTGACTGTGGGACTTAATTGAACTGATTTTGGACTTTGACCTTATAAATGTGATAAATGAGACAATTGGACTCCAAGAAATAACATTCTTCTTAATTTGACATGATTGCTGGAACTCAGCGATTACACTGGGCGCTGTGGTAGCGCTTTATTTAAAAATTTAGATAAATAAGTCATTTTTTACTGTGGGACCAATCCTAGCCGTTAGCGCGCGCTGAAGAAATAGAGACAGTTTCAAAAACTACATTTCATTGACTTTCTAACGGTATCAGTCCGTTTGAGTTACAACGGTTGCGTCACATATTCGTACCAACATGTATTTAGCGATATTTTTCTGATATTACTAGGTTGCATCGCTTTTAACAGTGAAACGATTGACTGTGGGACTTAATTGAACTGATTTTGGACTTTGACCTTATAAATGTGATAAATGAGACAATTGGACTCCAAGAAATAACATTCTTCTTAATTTGACATGATTGCTGGAACTCAGCGATTACACTGGGCGCTGTGGTAGCGCTTTATTTAAAAATTTAGATAAATAAGTCATTTTTTACTGTGGGACCAATCCTAGCCGTTAGCGCGCGCTGAAGAAATAGAGACAGTTTCAAAAACTACATTTCATTGACTTTCTAACGGTATCAGTCCGTTTGAGTTACAACGGTTGCGTCACATATTCGTACCAACATGTATTTAGCGATATTTTTCTGATATTACTAGGTTGCATCGCTTTTAACAGTGAAACGATTGACTGTGGGACTTAATTGAACTGATTTTGGACTTTGACCTTATAAATGTGATAAATGAGACAATTGGACTCCAAGAAATAACATTCTTCTTAATTTGACATGATTGCTGGAACTCAGCGATTACACTGGGCGCTGTGGTAGCGCTTTATTTAAAAATTTAGATAAATAAGTCATTTTTTACTGTGGGACCAATCCTAGCCGTTAGCGCGCGCTGAAGAAATAGAGACAGTTTCAAAAACTACATTTCATTGACTTTCTAACGGTATCAGTCCGTTTGAGTTACAACGGTTGCGTCACATATTCGTACCAACATGTATTTAGCGATATTTTTCTGATATTACTAGGTTGCATCGCTTTTAACAGTGAAACGATTGACTGTGGGACTTAATTGAACTGATTTTGGACTTTGACCTTATAAATGTGATAAATGAGACAATTGGACTCCAAGAAATAACATTCTTCTTAATTTGACATGATTGCTGGAACTCAGCGATTACACTGGGCGCTGTGGTAGCGCTTTATTTAAAAATTTAGATAAATAAGTCATTTTTTACTGTGGGACCAATCCTAGCCGTTAGCGCGCGCTGAAGAAATAGAGACAGTTTCAAAAACTACATTTCATTGACTTTCTAACGGTATCAGTCCGTTTGAGTTACAACGGTTGCGTCACATATTCGTACCAACATGTATTTAGCGATATTTTTCTGATATTACTAGGTTGCATCGCTTTTAACAGTGAAACGATTGACTGTGGGACTTAATTGAACTGATTTTGGACTTTGACCTTATAAATGTGATAAATGAGACAATTGGACTCCAAGAAATAACATTCTTCTTAATTTGACATGATTGCTGGAACTCAGCGATTACACTGGGCGCTGTGGTAGCGCTTTATTTAAAAATTTAGATAAATAAGTCATTTTTTACTGTGGGACCAATCCTAGCCGTTAGCGCGCGCTGAAGAAATAGAGACAGTTTCAAAAACTACATTTCATTGACTTTCTAACGGTATCAGTCCGTTTGAGTTACAACGGTTGCGTCACATATTCGTACCAACATGTATTTAGCGATATTTTTCTGATATTACTAGGTTGCATCGCTTTTAACAGTGAAACGATTGACTGTGGGACTTAATTGAACTGATTTTGGACTTTGACCTTATAAATGTGATAAATGAGACAATTGGACTCCAAGAAATAACATTCTTCTTAATTTGACATGATTGCTGGAACTCAGCGATTACACTGGGCGCTGTGGTAGCGCTTTATTTAAAAATTTAGATAAATAAGTCATTTTTTACTGTGGGACCAATCCTAGCCGTTAGCGCGCGCTGAAGAAATAGAGACAGTTTCAAAAACTACATTTCATTGACTTTCTAACGGTATCAGTCCGTTTGAGTTACAACGGTTGCGTCACATATTCGTACCAACATGTATTTAGCGATATTTTTCTGATATTACTAGGTTGCATCGCTTTTAACAGTGAAACGATTGACTGTGGGACTTAATTGAACTGATTTTGGACTTTGACCTTATAAATGTGATAAATGAGACAATTGGACTCCAAGAAATAACATTCTTCTTAATTTGACATGATTGCTGGAACTCAGCGATTACACTGGGCGCTGTGGTAGCGCTTTATTTAAAAATTTAGATAAATAAGTCATTTTTTACTGTGGGACCAATCCTAGCCGTTAGCGCGCGCTGAAGAAATAGAGACAGTTTCAAAAACTACATTTCATTGACTTTCTAACGGTATCAGTCCGTTTGAGTTACAACGGTTGCGTCACATATTCGTACCAACATGTATTTAGCGATATTTTTCTGATATTACTAGGTTGCATCGCTTTTAACAGTGAAACGATTGACTGTGGGACTTAATTGAACTGATTTTGGACTTTGACCTTATAAATGTGATAAATGAGACAATTGGACTCCAAGAAATAACATTCTTCTTAATTTGACATGATTGCTGGAACTCAGCGATTACACTGGGCGCTGTGGTAGCGCTTTATTTAAAAATTTAGATAAATAAGTCATTTTTTACTGTGGGACCAATCCTAGCCGTTAGCGCGCGCTGAAGAAATAGAGACAGTTTCAAAAACTACATTTCATTGACTTTCTAACGGTATCAGTCCGTTTGAGTTACAACGGTTGCGTCACATATTCGTACCAACATGTATTTAGCGATATTTTTCTGATATTACTAGGTTGCATCGCTTTTAACAGTGAAACGATTGACTGTGGGACTTAATTGAACTGATTTTGGACTTTGACCTTATAAATGTGATAAATGAGACAATTGGACTCCAAGAAATAACATTCTTCTTAATTTGACATGATTGCTGGAACTCAGCGATTACACTGGGCGCTGTGGTAGCGCTTTATTTAAAAATTTAGATAAATAAGTCATTTTTTACTGTGGGACCAATCCTAGCCGTTAGCGCGCGCTGAAGAAATAGAGACAGTTTCAAAAACTACATTTCATTGACTTTCTAACGGTATCAGTCCGTTTGAGTTACAACGGTTGCGTCACATATTCGTACCAACATGTATTTAGCGATATTTTTCTGATATTACTAGGTTGCATCGCTTTTAACAGTGAAACGATTGACTGTGGGACTTAATTGAACTGATTTTGGACTTTGACCTTATAAATGTGATAAATGAGACAATTGGACTCCAAGAAATAACATTCTTCTTAATTTGACATGATTGCTGGAACTCAGCGATTACACTGGGCGCTGTGGTAGCGCTTTATTTAAAAATTTAGATAAATAAGTCATTTTTTACTGTGGGACCAATCCTAGCCGTTAGCGCGCGCTGAAGAAATAGAGACAGTTTCAAAAACTACATTTCATTGACTTTCTAACGGTATCAGTCCGTTTGAGTTACAACGGTTGCGTCACATATTCGTACCAACATGTATTTAGCGATATTTTTCTGATATTACTAGGTTGCATCGCTTTTAACAGTGAAACGATTGACTGTGGGACTTAATTGAACTGATTTTGGACTTTGACCTTATAAATGTGATAAATGAGACAATTGGACTCCAAGAAATAACATTCTTCTTAATTTGACATGATTGCTGGAACTCAGCGATTACACTGGGCGCTGTGGTAGCGCTTTATTTAAAAATTTAGATAAATAAGTCATTTTTTACTGTGGGACCAATCCTAGCCGTTAGCGCGCGCTGAAGAAATAGAGACAGTTTCAAAAACTACATTTCATTGACTTTCTAACGGTATCAGTCCGTTTGAGTTACAACGGTTGCGTCACATATTCGTACCAACATGTATTTAGCGATATTTTTCTGATATTACTAGGTTGCATCGCTTTTAACAGTGAAACGATTGACTGTGGGACTTAATTGAACTGATTTTGGACTTTGACCTTATAAATGTGATAAATGAGACAATTGGACTCCAAGAAATAACATTCTTCTTAATTTGACATGATTGCTGGAACTCAGCGATTACACTGGGCGCTGTGGTAGCGCTTTATTTAAAAATTTAGATAAATAAGTCATTTTTTACTGTGGGACCAATCCTAGCCGTTAGCGCGCGCTGAAGAAATAGAGACAGTTTCAAAAACTACATTTCATTGACTTTCTAACGGTATCAGTCCGTTTGAGTTACAACGGTTGCGTCACATATTCGTACCAACATGTATTTAGCGATATTTTTCTGATATTACTAGGTTGCATCGCTTTTAACAGTGAAACGATTGACTGTGGGACTTAATTGAACTGATTTTGGACTTTGACCTTATAAATGTGATAAATGAGACAATTGGACTCCAAGAAATAACATTCTTCTTAATTTGACATGATTGCTGGAACTCAGCGATTACACTGGGCGCTGTGGTAGCGCTTTATTTAAAAATTTAGATAAATAAGTCATTTTTTACTGTGGGACCAATCCTAGCCGTTAGCGCGCGCTGAAGAAATAGAGACAGTTTCAAAAACTACATTTCATTGACTTTCTAACGGTATCAGTCCGTTTGAGTTACAACGGTTGCGTCACATATTCGTACCAACATGTATTTAGCGATATTTTTCTGATATTACTAGGTTGCATCGCTTTTAACAGTGAAACGATTGACTGTGGGACTTAATTGAACTGATTTTGGACTTTGACCTTATAAATGTGATAAATGAGACAATTGGACTCCAAGAAATAACATTCTTCTTAATTTGACATGATTGCTGGAACTCAGCGATTACACTGGGCGCTGTGGTAGCGCTTTATTTAAAAATTTAGATAAATAAGTCATTTTTTACTGTGGGACCAATCCTAGCCGTTAGCGCGCGCTGAAGAAATAGAGACAGTTTCAAAAACTACATTTCATTGACTTTCTAACGGTATCAGTCCGTTTGAGTTACAACGGTTGCGTCACATATTCGTACCAACATGTATTTAGCGATATTTTTCTGATATTACTAGGTTGCATCGCTTTTAACAGTGAAACGATTGACTGTGGGACTTAATTGAACTGATTTTGGACTTTGACCTTATAAATGTGATAAATGAGACAATTGGACTCCAAGAAATAACATTCTTCTTAATTTGACATGATTGCTGGAACTCAGCGATTACACTGGGCGCTGTGGTAGCGCTTTATTTAAAAATTTAGATAAATAAGTCATTTTTTACTGTGGGACCAATCCTAGCCGTTAGCGCGCGCTGAAGAAATAGAGACAGTTTCAAAAACTACATTTCATTGACTTTCTAACGGTATCAGTCCGTTTGAGTTACAACGGTTGCGTCACATATTCGTACCAACATGTATTTAGCGATATTTTTCTGATATTACTAGGTTGCATCGCTTTTAACAGTGAAACGATTGACTGTGGGACTTAATTGAACTGATTTTGGACTTTGACCTTATAAATGTGATAAATGAGACAATTGGACTCCAAGAAATAACATTCTTCTTAATTTGACATGATTGCTGGAACTCAGCGATTACACTGGGCGCTGTGGTAGCGCTTTATTTAAAAATTTAGATAAATAAGTCATTTTTTACTGTGGGACCAATCCTAGCCGTTAGCGCGCGCTGAAGAAATAGAGACAGTTTCAAAAACTACATTTCATTGACTTTCTAACGGTATCAGTCCGTTTGAGTTACAACGGTTGCGTCACATATTCGTACCAACATGTATTTAGCGATATTTTTCTGATATTACTAGGTTGCATCGCTTTTAACAGTGAAACGATTGACTGTGGGACTTAATTGAACTGATTTTGGACTTTGACCTTATAAATGTGATAAATGAGACAATTGGACTCCAAGAAATAACATTCTTCTTAATTTGACATGATTGCTGGAACTCAGCGATTACACTGGGCGCTGTGGTAGCGCTTTATTTAAAAATTTAGATAAATAAGTCATTTTTTACTGTGGGACCAATCCTAGCCGTTAGCGCGCGCTGAAGAAATAGAGACAGTTTCAAAAACTACATTTCATTGACTTTCTAACGGTATCAGTCCGTTTGAGTTACAACGGTTGCGTCACATATTCGTACCAACATGTATTTAGCGATATTTTTCTGATATTACTAGGTTGCATCGCTTTTAACAGTGAAACGATTGACTGTGGGACTTAATTGAACTGATTTTGGACTTTGACCTTATAAATGTGATAAATGAGACAATTGGACTCCAAGAAATAACATTCTTCTTAATTTGACATGATTGCTGGAACTCAGCGATTACACTGGGCGCTGTGGTAGCGCTTTATTTAAAAATTTAGATAAATAAGTCATTTTTTACTGTGGGACCAATCCTAGCCGTTAGCGCGCGCTGAAGAAATAGAGACAGTTTCAAAAACTACATTTCATTGACTTTCTAACGGTATCAGTCCGTTTGAGTTACAACGGTTGCGTCACATATTCGTACCAACATGTATTTAGCGATATTTTTCTGATATTACTAGGTTGCATCGCTTTTAACAGTGAAACGATTGACTGTGGGACTTAATTGAACTGATTTTGGACTTTGACCTTATAAATGTGATAAATGAGACAATTGGACTCCAAGAAATAACATTCTTCTTAATTTGACATGATTGCTGGAACTCAGCGATTACACTGGGCGCTGTGGTAGCGCTTTATTTAAAAATTTAGATAAATAAGTCATTTTTTACTGTGGGACCAATCCTAGCCGTTAGCGCGCGCTGAAGAAATAGAGACAGTTTCAAAAACTACATTTCATTGACTTTCTAACGGTATCAGTCCGTTTGAGTTACAACGGTTGCGTCACATATTCGTACCAACATGTATTTAGCGATATTTTTCTGATATTACTAGGTTGCATCGCTTTTAACAGTGAAACGATTGACTGTGGGACTTAATTGAACTGATTTTGGACTTTGACCTTATAAATGTGATAAATGAGACAATTGGACTCCAAGAAATAACATTCTTCTTAATTTGACATGATTGCTGGAACTCAGCGATTACACTGGGCGCTGTGGTAGCGCTTTATTTAAAAATTTAGATAAATAAGTCATTTTTTACTGTGGGACCAATCCTAGCCGTTAGCGCGCGCTGAAGAAATAGAGACAGTTTCAAAAACTACATTTCATTGACTTTCTAACGGTATCAGTCCGTTTGAGTTACAACGGTTGCGTCACATATTCGTACCAACATGTATTTAGCGATATTTTTCTGATATTACTAGGTTGCATCGCTTTTAACAGTGAAACGATTGACTGTGGGACTTAATTGAACTGATTTTGGACTTTGACCTTATAAATGTGATAAATGAGACAATTGGACTCCAAGAAATAACATTCTTCTTAATTTGACATGATTGCTGGAACTCAGCGATTACACTGGGCGCTGTGGTAGCGCTTTATTTAAAAATTTAGATAAATAAGTCATTTTTTACTGTGGGACCAATCCTAGCCGTTAGCGCGCGCTGAAGAAATAGAGACAGTTTCAAAAACTACATTTCATTGACTTTCTAACGGTATCAGTCCGTTTGAGTTACAACGGTTGCGTCACATATTCGTACCAACATGTATTTAGCGATATTTTTCTGATATTACTAGGTTGCATCGCTTTTAACAGTGAAACGATTGACTGTGGGACTTAATTGAACTGATTTTGGACTTTGACCTTATAAATGTGATAAATGAGACAATTGGACTCCAAGAAATAACATTCTTCTTAATTTGACATGATTGCTGGAACTCAGCGATTACACTGGGCGCTGTGGTAGCGCTTTATTTAAAAATTTAGATAAATAAGTCATTTTTTACTGTGGGACCAATCCTAGCCGTTAGCGCGCGCTGAAGAAATAGAGACAGTTTCAAAAACTACATTTCATTGACTTTCTAACGGTATCAGTCCGTTTGAGTTACAACGGTTGCGTCACATATTCGTACCAACATGTATTTAGCGATATTTTTCTGATATTACTAGGTTGCATCGCTTTTAACAGTGAAACGATTGACTGTGGGACTTAATTGAACTGATTTTGGACTTTGACCTTATAAATGTGATAAATGAGACAATTGGACTCCAAGAAATAACATTCTTCTTAATTTGACATGATTGCTGGAACTCAGCGATTACACTGGGCGCTGTGGTAGCGCTTTATTTAAAAATTTAGATAAATAAGTCATTTTTTACTGTGGGACCAATCCTAGCCGTTAGCGCGCGCTGAAGAAATAGAGACAGTTTCAAAAACTACATTTCATTGACTTTCTAACGGTATCAGTCCGTTTGAGTTACAACGGTTGCGTCACATATTCGTACCAACATGTATTTAGCGATATTTTTCTGATATTACTAGGTTGCATCGCTTTTAACAGTGAAACGATTGACTGTGGGACTTAATTGAACTGATTTTGGACTTTGACCTTATAAATGTGATAAATGAGACAATTGGACTCCAAGAAATAACATTCTTCTTAATTTGACATGATTGCTGGAACTCAGCGATTACACTGGGCGCTGTGGTAGCGCTTTATTTAAAAATTTAGATAAATAAGTCATTTTTTACTGTGGGACCAATCCTAGCCGTTAGCGCGCGCTGAAGAAATAGAGACAGTTTCAAAAACTACATTTCATTGACTTTCTAACGGTATCAGTCCGTTTGAGTTACAACGGTTGCGTCACATATTCGTACCAACATGTATTTAGCGATATTTTTCTGATATTACTAGGTTGCATCGCTTTTAACAGTGAAACGATTGACTGTGGGACTTAATTGAACTGATTTTGGACTTTGACCTTATAAATGTGATAAATGAGACAATTGGACTCCAAGAAATAACATTCTTCTTAATTTGACATGATTGCTGGAACTCAGCGATTACACTGGGCGCTGTGGTAGCGCTTTATTTAAAAATTTAGATAAATAAGTCATTTTTTACTGTGGGACCAATCCTAGCCGTTAGCGCGCGCTGAAGAAATAGAGACAGTTTCAAAAACTACATTTCATTGACTTTCTAACGGTATCAGTCCGTTTGAGTTACAACGGTTGCGTCACATATTCGTACCAACATGTATTTAGCGATATTTTTCTGATATTACTAGGTTGCATCGCTTTTAACAGTGAAACGATTGACTGTGGGACTTAATTGAACTGATTTTGGACTTTGACCTTATAAATGTGATAAATGAGACAATTGGACTCCAAGAAATAACATTCTTCTTAATTTGACATGATTGCTGGAACTCAGCGATTACACTGGGCGCTGTGGTAGCGCTTTATTTAAAAATTTAGATAAATAAGTCATTTTTTACTGTGGGACCAATCCTAGCCGTTAGCGCGCGCTGAAGAAATAGAGACAGTTTCAAAAACTACATTTCATTGACTTTCTAACGGTATCAGTCCGTTTGAGTTACAACGGTTGCGTCACATATTCGTACCAACATGTATTTAGCGATATTTTTCTGATATTACTAGGTTGCATCGCTTTTAACAGTGAAACGATTGACTGTGGGACTTAATTGAACTGATTTTGGACTTTGACCTTATAAATGTGATAAATGAGACAATTGGACTCCAAGAAATAACATTCTTCTTAATTTGACATGATTGCTGGAACTCAGCGATTACACTGGGCGCTGTGGTAGCGCTTTATTTAAAAATTTAGATAAATAAGTCATTTTTTACTGTGGGACCAATCCTAGCCGTTAGCGCGCGCTGAAGAAATAGAGACAGTTTCAAAAACTACATTTCATTGACTTTCTAACGGTATCAGTCCGTTTGAGTTACAACGGTTGCGTCACATATTCGTACCAACATGTATTTAGCGATATTTTTCTGATATTACTAGGTTGCATCGCTTTTAACAGTGAAACGATTGACTGTGGGACTTAATTGAACTGATTTTGGACTTTGACCTTATAAATGTGATAAATGACACAATTGGACTCCAAGATAATAACATTCTTCTTAATTTGACATGATTGCTGGAACTCAGCGATTACACTGGGCGCTGTGGTAGCGCTTTATTTAAAAATTTAGATAAATAAGTCATTTTTTACTGTGGGACCAATCCTAGCCGTTAGCGCGCGCTGAAGAAATAGAGACAGTTTCAAAAACTACATTTCATTGACTTTCTAACGGTATCAGTCCGTTTGAGTTACAACGGTTGCGTCACATATTCGTACCAACATGTATTTAGCGATATTTTTCTGATATTACTAGGTTGCATCGCTTTTAACAGTGAAACGATTGACTGTGGGACTTAATTGAACTGATTTTGGACTTTGACCTTATAAATGTGATAAATGAGACAATTGGACTCCAAGAAATAACATTCTTCTTAATTTGACATGATTGCTGGAACTCAGCGATTACACTGGGCGCTGTGGTAGCGCTTTATTTAAAAATTTAGATAAATAAGTCATTTTTTACTGTGGGACCAATCCTAGCCGTTAGCGCGCGCTGAAGAAATAGAGACAGTTTCAAAAACTACATTTCATTGACTTTCTAACGGTATCAGTCCGTTTGAGTTACAACGGTTGCGTCACATATTCGTACCAACATGTATTTAGCGATATTTTTCTGATATTACTAGGTTGCATCGCTTTTAACAGTGAAACGATTGACTGTGGGACTTAATTGAACTGATTTTGGACTTTGACCTTATAAATGTGATAAATGAGACAATTGGACTCCAAGAAATAACATTCTTCTTAATTTGACATGATTGCTGGAACTCAGCGATTACACTGGGCGCTGTGGTAGCGCTTTATTTAAAAATTTAGATAAATAAGTCATTTTTTACTGTGGGACCAATCCTAGCCGTTAGCGCGCGCTGAAGAAATAGAGACAGTTTCAAAAACTACATTTCATTGACTTTCTAACGGTATCAGTCCGTTTGAGTTACAACGGTTGCGTCACATATTCGTACCAACATGTATTTAGCGATATTTTTCTGATATTACTAGGTTGCATCGCTTTTAACAGTGAAACGATTGACTGTGGGACTTAATTGAACTGATTTTGGACTTTGACCTTATAAATGTGATAAATGACACAATTGGACTCCAAGAAATAACATTCTTCTTAATTTGACATGATTGCTGGAACTCAGCGATTACACTGGGCGCTGTGGTAGCGCTTTATTTAAAAATTTAGATAAATAAGTCATTTTTTACTGTGGGACCAATCCTAGCCGTTAGCGCGCTGAAGAAATAGAGACAGTTTCAAAAACTACATTTCATTGACTTTCTAACGGTATCAGTCCGTTTGAGTTACAACGGTTGCGTCACATATTCGTACCAACATGTATTTAGCGATATTTTTCTGATATTACTAGGTTGCATCGCTTTTAACAGTGAAACGATTGACTGTGGGACTTAATTGAACTGATTTTGGACTTTGACCTTATAAATGTGATAAATGAGACAATTGGACTCCAAGAAATAACATTCTTCTTAATTTGACATGATTGCTGGAACTCAGCGATTACACTGGGCGCTGTGGTAGCGCTTTATTTAAAAATTTAGATAAATAAGTCATTTTTTACTGTGGGACCAATCCTAGCCGTTAGCGCGCGCTGAAGAAATAGAGACAGTTTCAAAAACTACATTTCATTGACTTTCTAACGGTATCAGTCCGTTTGAGTTACAACGGTTGCGTCACATATTCGTACCAACATGTATTTAGCGATATTTTTCTGATATTACTAGGTTGCATCGCTTTTAACAGTGAAACGATTGACTGTGGGACTTAATTGAACTGATTTTGGACTTTGACCTTATAAATGTGATAAATGACACAATTGGACTCCAAGAAATAACATTCTTCTTAATTTGACATGATTGCTGGAACTCAGCGATTACACTGGGCGCTGTGGTAGCGCTTTATTTAAAAATTTAGATAAATAAGTCATTTTTTACTGTGGGACCAATCCTAGCCGTTAGCGCGCGCTGAAGAAATAGAGACAGTTTCAAAAACTACATTTCATTGACTTTCTAACGGTATCAGTCCGTTTGAGTTACAACGGTTGCGTCACATATTCGTACCAACATGTATTTAGCGATATTTTTCTGATATTACTAGGTTGCATCGCTTTTAACAGTGAAACGATTGACTGTGGGACTTAATTGAACTGATTTTGGACTTTGACCTTATAAATGTGATAAATGACACAATTGGACTCCAAGAAATAACATTCTTCTTAATTTGACATGATTGCTGGAACTCAGCGATTACACTGGGCGCTGTGGTAGCGCTTTATTTAAAAATTTAGATAAATAAGTCATTTTTTACTGTGGGACCAATCCTAGCCGTTAGCGCGCGCTGAAGAAATAGAGACAGTTTCAAAAACTACATTTCATTGACTTTCTAACGGTATCAGTCCGTTTGAGTTACAACGGTTGCGTCACATATTCGTACCAACATGTATTTAGCGATATTTTTCTGATATTACTAGGTTGCATCGCTTTTAACAGTGAAACGATTGACTGTGGGACTTAATTGAACTGATTTTGGACTTTGACCTTATAAATGTGATAAATGACACAATTGGACTCCAAGAAATAACATTCTTCTTAATTTGACATGATTGCTGGAACTCAGCGATTACACTGGGCGCTGTGGTAGCGCTTTATTTAAAAATTTAGATAAATAAGTCATTTTTTACTGTGGGACCAATCCTAGCCGTTAGCGCGCGCTGAAGAAATAGAGACAGTTTCAAAAACTACATTTCATTGACTTTCTAACGGTATCAGTCCGTTTGAGTTACAACGGTTGCGTCACATATTCGTACCAACATGTATTTAGCGATATTTTTCTGATATTACTAGGTTGCATCGCTTTTAACGGTGAAACGATTGACTGTGGGACTTAATTGAACTGATTTTGGACTTTGACCTTATAAATGTGATAAATGACACAATTGGACTCCAAGAAATAACATTCTTCTTAATTTGACATGATTGCTGGAACTCAGCGATTACACTGGGCGCTGTGGTAGCGCTTTATTTAAAAATTTAGATAAATAAGTCATTTTTACTGTGGGACCAATCCTAGCCGTTAGCGCGCGCTGAAGAAATAGAGACAGTTTCAAAAACTACATTTCATTGACTTTCTAACGGTATCAGTCCGTTTGAGTTACAACGGTTGCGTCACATATTCGTACCAACATGTATTTAGCGATATTTTTCTGATATTACTAGGTTGCATCGCTTTTAACAGTGAAACGATTGACTGTGGGACTTAATTGAACTGATTTTGGACTTTGACCTTATAAATATGATAAATGACACAATTGCACTCCAAGAAATAACATTCTTCTCTATTTGACGTGATTGCTGGAACTCAGCAATTACACTGGGCTGTGGTAGCGCTTTATTTAAAAATTTAGATAAATAAGTCATTTTTTACTGTGGGACCAATCCTAGCCGTTAGCGCCGCTGAAGAAATAGAGACAGTTTCAAAAACTACATTTCATTGACTTTCTAACGGTATCAGTCCGTTTGAGTTACAACGGTTGCGTCACATATTCGTACCAACATGTATTTAGCGATATTTTTCTGATATTACTAGGTTGCATCGCTTTTAACAGTGAAACGATTGACTGTGGGACTTAATTGAACTGATTTTGGACTTTGACCTTATAAATGTGATAAATGACACAATTGGACTCCAAGAAATAACATTCTTCTTAATTTGACATGATTGCTGGAACTCAGCGATTACACTGGGCGCTGTGGTAGCGCTTTATTTAAAAATTTAGATAAATAAGTCATTTTTTACTGTGGGACCAATCCTAGCCGTTAGCGCGCTGAAGAAATAGAGACAGTTTCAAAAACTACATTTCATTGACTTTCTAACGGTATCAGTCCGTTTGAGTTACAACGGTTGCGTCACATATTCGTACCAACATGTATTTAGCGATATTTTTCTGATATTACTAGGTTGCATCGCTTTTAACAGTGAAACGATTGACTGTGGGACTTAATTGAACTGATTTTGGACTTTGACCTTATAAATGTGATAAATGACAATTGGACTCCAAGAAATAACATTCTTCTTAATTTGACATGATTGCTGGAACTCAGCGATTACACTGGGCGCTGTGGTAGCGCTTTATTTAAAAATTTAGATAAATAAGTCATTTTTTACTGTGGGACCAATCCTAGCCGTTAGCGCGCTGAAGAAATAGAGACAGTTTCAAAAACTACATTTCATCATGACTTTCTAACGGTATCAGTCCGTTTGAGTTACAACGGTTGCGTCACATATTCGTACCAACATGTATTTAGCGATATTTTCTGATATTACTAGGTTGCATCGCTTTTAACAGTGAAACGATTGACTGTGGGACTTAATTGAACTGATTTTGGACTTTGACCTTATAAATGTGATAAATGACACAATTGGACTCCAAGAAATAACATTCTTCTTAATTTGACATGATTGCTGGAACTCAGCGATTACACTGGGCGCTGTGGTAGCGCTTTATTTAAAAATTTAGATAAATAAGTCATTTTTTACTGTGGGACCAATCTAGCCGTTAGCGC
>JASGCC010005019.1:0-17653 GCA_030067915.1 Hydractinia echinata | reverse complement strand
TTTCACTGGTTAAAAGCGATGCACACTAGCTAATACATTTCAAAAAATATCGCTAAATACATGTTGTAGAAATATGTGACGCGCAACCGTTGTAAACTCAAACGGATCTGATACCGTTAGAAAGTCATGAATTTTTGAAAATGTCTCTATTTCTTCAGCGCGCGCTAACGGCTAGGATTGGTCCACAGTAAAAAATGACTTATTTATCTAAATTTTTAAATAAAGCGCTACCACAGCGCCCAGTGTAATTGCTGAGTTCCAGCAATCATGTCAAATTAAGAAGAATGTTATTTCTTGGAGTCCAATTGCTCATTTATCACATTTATAAGGTCAAAGTCCAAAATCAGTTCAATTAAGTCCCACAGTCAATCGTTTCACTGTTAAAAGCGATGCAACCTAGTAATATCGAAAAATATCGCTAATACATGTTGGTACGAATATGTGACGCAACCGTTGTAACTCAAACGGACTTGATACCGTTAGAAAGTCAATGAAATGTAGTTTTGAAACTGTCTCTATTTCTTCAGCGCGCGCTAACGGCTAGGATTGGTCCCACAGTAAAAAATGACTTATTTATCTAAATTTTTAATAAAGCGCTACCACAGCGCCCAGTGTAATCGCTGAGTTCCAGCAATCATGTCAAATTAAGAAGAATGTTATTTCTTGGAGTCCAATTGTCTCATTTATCACATTTATAAGGTCAAAGTCCAAAATCAGTTCAATTAAGTCCCACAGTCAATCGTTTCACTGTTAAAAGCGATGCAACCTAGTAATATCAGAAAAATATCGCTAAATACATGTTGGTACGAATATGTGACGCAACCGTTGTAACTCAAACGGATGATACGTTAGAAAGTCAATGAAATGTAGTTTTTGAAACTGTCTCTATTTCTTCAGCGCGCGCTAACGGCTAGGATTGGTCCCACAGTAAAAATGACTTATTTATCTAAATTTTTAAATAAAGCGCTACCACAGCGCCCAGTGTAATCGCTGAGTTCCAGCAATCATGTCAAATTAAGAAGAATGTTATTTCTTGGAGTCCAATTGTCTCATTTATCACATTTATAAGGTCAAAGTCCAAAATCAGTTCAATTAAGTCCCACAGTCAATCGTTTCACTGTTAAAAGCGATGCAACCTAGTAATATCAGAAAAATATCGCTAAATACATGTTGGTACGAATATGTGACGCAACCGTTGTAACTCAAACGGACTTGATACCGTTAGAAAGTCAATGAAATGTAGTTTTTTGAAACTGTCTCTATTTCTTCAGCGCGCGCTAACGGCTAGGATTGGTCCCACAGTAAAAATGACTTATTTATCTAAATTTTTAAATAAAGCGCTACCACAGCGCCCAGTGTAATGCTGAGTTCCAGCAATCATGTCAAATTAAGAAGAATGTTATTTTTGGAGTCCAATTGTCTCATTTATCACATTTATAAGGTCAAAGTCCAAAATCAGTTCAATTAAGTCCCACAGTCAATCGTTTCACTGTTAAAAGCGATGCAACCTAGTAATATCAGAAAAATATCGCTAAATACATGTTTACGAATATGTGACGCAACCGTTGTAACTCAAACGGACTGATACGTTAGAAAGTCAATGAAATGTAGTTTTTGAAACTGTCTCTATTTCTTCAGCGCGCGCTAACGGCTAGGATTGGTCCACAGTAAAAATGACTTATTTATTAAATTTTAAATAAAGCGCTACACGCGCCAGTGTAATCGCTGAGTTCCAGCAATCATGTCAAATTAAGAAGAATGTTATTTCTTGGAGTCCAATTGTCTCATTTATCACATTTATAAGGTCAAAGTCCAAAATCAGTTCAATTAAGTCCCACAGTCAATCGTTTCACTGTTAAAAGCGATGCAACCTAGTAATATAGAAAAATATCGCTAAATACATGTTGGTACGAATATGTGACGCAACCGTTGTAACTCAAACGGATTGATACCGTTAGAAAGTCAATGAAATGTAGTTTTTGAAACTGTCCTATTTCTTCAGCGCGGCTAACGGCTAGGATTGGTCCCACAGTAAAAATGACTTATTTATCTAATTTTAAATAAAGCGCTACCACAGCGCCCAGTGTAATTGCTGAGTTCCAGCAATCATGTCAAATTAAGAAGAATGTTATTTCTTGGAGTCCAAGTCTCATTTATCACATTTATAAGGTCAAAGTCCAAAATCAGTTCAATTAAGTCCCACAGTCAATCGTTTCACTGTTAAAAGCGATGCAACCTAGTAATATCGAAAAATATCGCTAAATACATGTTGGTACGAATATGTGACGCAACCGTTGTAACTCAAACGGATTGATACCGAGAAAGTCAATGAAATGTAGTTTTTGAAACTGTCTCTATTTCTTCAGCGCGCGCTAACGGCTAGGATTGGTCCCACAGTAAAAAATGACTTATATATAATTTTTAAATAAGCGCTACCACAGCGCCCAGTGTAATCGCTGAGTTCCAGAATCATGTCAAATTAAGAAGAATTTTATTTCTTGGAGTCCAATTGTCTCATTTATCACATTTATAAGGTCAAAGTCCAAAATCAGTTCAATTAAGTCCCACAGTCATCGTTTCACTGTTAAAAGCGATGCAACCTAGTAATATCAGAAAAAATATCGCTAAACATGTTGGTACGAATATGTGACGCAACCGTTGTAACTCAAACGGATTTACCGTTAGAAAGTCAATGAAATGTAGTTTTTGAAACTGTCTCTATTTCTTCAGCGCGCAGCTAACGGCTAGGATTGGTCCCACAGTAAAAAAGACTTATTTATCTAAATTTTTAAATAAAGCGCTACCACAGCGCCCAGTGTAATCGCTGAGTTCCAGCAATCATGTCAAATTAAGAAAATGTTTATTTCTGGAGTCCAATTGTGTCATTTATCACATTTATAAGGTCAAAGTCCAAAATCAGTTCAATTAAGTCCACAGTCAATCGTTTCACTGTTAAAAAGCGATGCAACCTAGTAATATCAGAAAATATCGCTAAATACATGTTGGTACGAATATGTGACGCAACCGTTGTAACTCAAACGGATGATACCGTAGAAAGTCAATGAAATGTAGTTTTGAAACTGTCTCTATTTCTTCAGCGCGCGCTAACGCTAGGATTGGTCCCACAGTAAAAATGACTTATTATCAAATTTTTAAATGAAGCGCTACCACAGCGCCCAGTGTAATTGCTGAGTTCCAGCAATCATGTCAAATTAAGAAGAATGTTATTTCTTGGAGTCCAATTGGCTCATTTATTACATTTATAAGGTCAAAGTCCAAAATCAGTTCAATTAACCCTATTCCTACCGGGAAGGTGCTCATTCGGCACCCCCCTGTACATTTTCATCTGCCATTTTTTAAGTCTTTTCTCTTGTGTACTGAAATTATTTGACTTTTAATATCTTTTTGTCTCTCAACTTTTGAAATAAAAAAAATAAAAAAATATTGACTTATTGGTCACTTTCATCATTTCGTCATCAATGGTCATGTGACATAAAAAAACTGATTGGCCAATATTTTCCTTTTTTCGTGTTATCATCACATGTACATATTTATTATGTTAACACTTTGAAACACAACATATTAGTAAGGCGAAAAACGGTTTTAATTTGACAATTTTGCTCATTTTAAGTACTTTCGGTTTTGTGTCAAATTAAAGTTCTTTTTTGACTATGCATATATGAGGGCTGCAGCAATGGCCGCCATTATGGATTTTTAACATTTTTTTCTTGAATTTGACAGAACATAAGTAGGACTTACAATTGGCAAAGTTTTAGTATTGTAGCTTTTCTTAAGAAGAAATTACAAGGGAGGCCCTTTAAGCACCTTCCCGGTTCTATCAGGGAGAAAAAGTCCCGGTAGGAATAGGGTTAATTGAACTGATTTTGGACTTTGACCTTATAAATGTGATAAATGATACAATCGGACTCCAAGAAATAACATTCTTCTTAATTTGACATGATTGCTGGAACTCAGCAATTACACTGGGCGCTGTGGTAGGGCTTTATTTAGAAATTTAGATAAATAAGTCATTTTTTACTGTGGGACCAATACTAGCTGTTAGCGCGCGCTGAAGAAATAGAGACAGTTTCAAAAACTATATTTCATTGACTTTCTAACGGTATTAGTCCGTTTGAGTTACAACGGTTGCGTCACATATTCGTACCAACATGTATTTAGCGATATTTTTCTGACATTACTCCGTTGCATCGCTTTTAACAGTGAAACGATTGTCTGTGGGACTTAATTGAACTGATTTTGGACTTTGACCTTATAAATGTGATAAATGTCACAATTGGACTCCAAGAAATAACATTCTTCTTAATTTGACATGATTGATGGAACTCAGCGATTACACTGGGCGCTGTGGTAGCGCTTTATTTAAAAATTTAGATAAATAAGTCATTTTTTACTGCGGGACCAATCCTAACCGTTAGCATGCGCTGAAGAAATAGAGACAGTTTCAAAAACTACATTTCATTGACTTTCTAACGGTATCAATCCGTTTGTGTTACAACGGTTGCGTCACATATTCGTACAACATGTATTTAGCGATTTTCTGATATTACTAGTTGCATCGCTTTTACAGTGAAACGATTGACTGTGACTTAATTGAACTGATTTTGGACTTTGACCTTATAAATGTGAATAAATGACACAATTGGACTCCAAGAAATAACATTCTTCTTAATTGACATGATTGCTGGAACTCAGCGATTACACTGGGCGCTGTGGTAGCGCTTTATTTAAAAATTTAGATAAATAAGTCATTTTTTACTGTGGACCAATCCTAGCCGTTAGCGCGCGCTGAAGAAATAGAGACAGTTTCAAAAACTACATTTCATTGATTTTCTAACGGTATCAATCCGTTTGAGTTACAACGGTTGCGCACATATCGTACCAACATGTATTTAGCGATATTTTCTGATATTACTAGGTTGCATCGCTCTTAACAGTGAAACGATTGACTGTGGGACTTAATTGAACTGATTTTGGACTTTGACCTTATAAATGTGATAAATGACGCAATTGGACTCTAAGAAATAACGTTCTTCTTAATTTGACATGATTGCTGGAACTCAGCGATTACACTGGGCACTGTGGCAGCGCTTTATATAAAATTCACATAAATCAATCATTTTTTAATGTGGGACCAATCCTAGCCGTTAGCACGCGCTGAAGAAATAAAGACAGTTTCAAAAACTACATTTCATTGATTTTCTAACGGTATCAATCCGTTTGAATTTCAACGGTTGCGTCACATATTCGTACCAACATGTATGTAGCGATATTTTTCTGACATTACTCGGTTGCATCGCTTTTAACAGTGAAACGATTGACTGTGGGACTTAATTGAACTGATTTTGGACTTTGACCTTATAAATGTGATAAATGTCACAATTGGACTCCAAGAAATAACATTCTTCTTAATTTGACATGATTGCTGGAACTCAGCGATTACACTGGGCGCTGTGGTAGCGCTTTATTTAAAAATTTAGATAAATAAGTCATTTTTACTGTGGGACCAATCCTAGCCGTTAGCACGCGCTGAAGAAATAGAGACAGTTTCAAAACTACATTTCATTGACTTTCTAACGGTATCAATCCGTTTGAGTTACAACGGTTGCGTCACATATTCGTACCAACATGTATTTAGCGATATTTTTCTGATATTACTAGGTTGCATCGCTTTTAACAGTGAAACGATTGACTGTGGGACTTAATTGAACTGATTTTGGACTTTGACCTTATAAATGTGATAAATGAGACAATTGGACTCCAAGAAATAACATTCTTCTTAATTTGACATGATTGCTGGAACTCAGCGATTACACTGGGCGCTGTGGTAGCGCTTTATTTAAAATTTAGATAAATAAGTCATTTTTTACTGTGGGACCAATCCTAGCCGTTAGCACGCGCTGAAGAAATAGAGACAGTTTCAAAAACTACATTTCATTGATTTTCTAACGGTATCAATCCGTTTGAGTTTCAACGGTTGCGTCACATATTCGTACCAACATGTATTTAGCGATATTTTTTCTGATATTACTAGGTTGCATCGCTTTAACAGTGAAACGATTGACTGTGGGACTTAATTGAACTGATTTTGGACTTTGACCTTATAAATGTGATAAATGATACAATTGGACTCCAAGAAATAACATTCTTCTTAATTTGACATGATTGCTGGAACTCAGCGATTACACTGGGCGCTGTGGTAGCGCTTTATTTAAAATTTAGATAAATAAGTCATTTTTTACTGTGGGACCAATCCTAGCCGTTAGCACGCGCTGAAGAAATAGAGACAGTTTCCAAAAACTACATTTCATTGACTTTCTAACGGTATCAATCCGTTTGAGTTACAACGGTTGCGTCACATATTCGTACCAACATGTATTTAGCGATATTTTTCTGACATTACTAGGTTGCATCGCTTTTAACAGTGAAACGATTGACTGTGGGACTTAATTGAACTGATTTTGGACTTTGACCTTATAAATGTGATAAATGACACAATTGGACTCCAAGAAATAACATTCTTCTTAATTTGACATGATTGCTGGAACTCAGCGATTACACTGGGCGCTGTGGTAGCGCTTTATTTAAAATTTAGATAAATAAGTCATTTTTTTAACTGTGGGACCAATCCTAGCCGTTAGCACGCGCTGAAGAAATAGAGACAGTTTCTAAAAACTACATTTCATTGACTTTCTAACGGTATCAATCCGTTTGAGTTACAACGGTTGCGTCACATATTCGTACCAACATGTATTTAGCGATATTTTTCTGATATTACTAGGTTGCATCGCTTTAACAGTGAAACGATTGACTGTGGGACTTAATTGAACTGATTTTGGACTTTGACCTTATAAATGTGATAAATGACACAATTGGACTCCAAGAAATAACATTCTTCTTAATTTGACATGATTGCTGGAACTCAGCGATTACACTGGGCGCTGTGGTAGCGCTTTATTTAAAATTTAGATAAATAAGTCATTTTTTACTGTGGGACCAATCCTAGCCGTTAGCACGCGCTGAAGAAATAGAGACAGTTTCAAAACTACATTTCATTGACTTTCTAACGGTATCAATCCGTTTGAGTTACAACGGTTGCGTCACATATTCGTACCAACATGTATTTAGCGATATTTTTCTGATATTACTAGGTTGCATCGCTTTTAACAGTGAAAACGATTGACTGTGGGACTTAATTGAACTGATTTTGGACTTTGACCTTATAAATGTGATAAATGAGACAATTGGACTCCAAGAAATAACATTCTTCTTAATTTGACATGATTGCTGGAACTCAGCGATTACACTGGGCGCTGTGGTAGCGCTTTATTTAAAAATTTAGATAAATAAGTCATTTTTTACTGTGGGACCAATCCTAGCCGTTAGCGCGCGCTGAAGAAATAGAGACAGTTTCAAAAACTACATTTCATTGACTTTCTAACGGTATCAATCCGTTTGAGTTACAACGGTTGCGTCACATATTCGTACCAACATGTATTTAGCGATATTTTTCTGATATTACTAGGTTGCATCGCTTTTAACAGTGAAACGATTGACTGTGGGACTTAATTGAACTGATTTTGGACTTTGACCTTATAAATGTGATAAATGAGACAATTGGACTCCAAGAAATAACATTCTTCTTAATTTGACATGATTGCTGGAACTCAGCGATTACACTGGGCGCTGTGGTAGCGCTTTATTTAAAAATTTAGATAAATAAGTCATTTTTTACTGTGGGACCAATCCTAGCCGTTAGCACGCGCTGAAGAAATAGAGACAGTTTCAAAAACTACATTTCATTGACTTTCTAACGGTATCAATCCGTTTGAGTTACAACGGTTGCGTCACATATTCGTACCAACATGTATTTAGCGATATTTTTCTGATATTACTAGGTTGCATCGCTCTTTAACAGTGAAACGATTGACTGTGGGACTTAATTGAACTGATTTTGGACTTTGACCTTATAAATGTGATAAATGAGACAATAGGACTCCAAGAAATAACATTCTTTCTTAATTTGACATGATTGCTGGAACTCAGCGATTACACTGGGCACTGTGGTAGCGCTTTATTTAAAATTCAGATAAATCAAGTCATTTTTTACTGTGGGACCAATCCTAGCCGTTAGCACGCGCTGAAGAAATAGAGACAGTTTTCAAAAACTACATTTCATTGACTTTTTAACGGTATCAATCCGTTTGAGTTACAACGGTTGCGTCACATATTCGTACCAACATGTATTTAGCGATATTTTTCTGATATTACTAGGTTGCATCGCTTTTAACAGTGAAACGATTGACTGTGGGACTTAATTGAACTGATTTTGGACTTTGACCTTATAAATGTGATAAATGACACAATTGGACTCCAAGAAATAACATTCTTCTTAATTTGACATGATTGCTGGAACTCAGCGATTACACTGGGCGCTGTGGTAGCGCTTTATTTAAAAATTTAGATAAATAAGTCATTTTTTACTGTGGGACCAATCCTAGCCGTTAGCACGCGCTGAAGAAATAGAGACAGTTTCAAAACTACATTTCATTGACTTTCTAACGGTATCAGTCCGTTTGAGTTACAACGGTTGCGTCACATATTCGTACCAACATGTATTTAGCGATATTTTTCTGATATTACTAGGTTGCATCGCTTTTAACAGTGAAACGATTGACTGTGGGACTTAATTGAACTGATTTTGGACTTTGACCTTATAAATGTGATAAATGAGACAATTGGACTCCAAGAAATAACATTCTTCTTAATTTGACATGATTGCTGGAACTCAGCGATTACACTGGGCGCTGTGGTAGCGCTTTATTTAAAAATTTAGATAAATAAGTCATTTTTTACTGTGGGACCAATCCTAGCCGTTAGCGCGCGCTGAAGAAATAGAGACAGTTTTCAAAAACTACATTTCATTGATTTCTAACGGTATCAATCCGTTTGAGGTTTCAACGGTTGCGTCACATATTCGTACCAACATGTATTTAGCGATATTTTTCTGATATTACTAGGTTGCATCGCTTTTAACAGTGAAACGATTGACTGTGGGACTTAATTGAACTGATTTTGGACTTTGACCTTATAAATGTGATAAATGAGACAATTGGACTCCAAGAAATAACATTCTTCTTAATTTGACATGATTGCTGGAACTCAGCGATTACACTGGGCACTGTGGTAGCGCTTTATTTAAAATTCAGATAAATCAGTCATTTTTTACTGTGGGACCAATCCTAGCCGTTAGCACGCGCTGAAGAAATAGAGACAGTTTCAAAAACTACATTTCATTGACTTTCTAACGGTATCAATCCGTTTGAGTTACAACGGTTGCGTCACATATTCGTACCAACATGTATTTAGCGATATTTTTCTGACATTACTAGGTTGCATCGCTTTTAACAGTGAAACGATGACTGTGGGACTTAATTGAACTGATTTTGGACTTTGACCTTATAAATGTGATAAATGACACAATTGGACTCCAAGAAATAACATTCTTCTTAATTTGACATGATTGCTGGAACTCAGCGATTACACTGGGCGCTGTGGTAGCGCTTTATTTAAAAATTAGATAAATAAGTCATTTTTTACTGTGGGACCAATCCTAGCCGTTAGCACGCGCTGAAGAAATAGAGACAGTTTCTAAAACTACATTTCATTGACTTTCTAACGGTATCAATCCGTTTGAGTTACAACGGTTGCGTCACATATTCGTACGAACATGTATTTAGCGATATTTTTCTGATATTACTAGGTTGCATCGCTTTAACAGTGAAACGATTGACTGTGGGACTTAATTGAACTGATTTTGGACTTTGACCTTATAAATGTGATAAATGAGACAATTGGACTCCAAGAAATAACATTCTTCTTAATTTGACATGATTGCTGGAACTCAGCGATTACACTGGGCACTGTGGTAGCGCTTTATTTAAAATTTAGATAAATAAGTCATTTTTTACTGTGGGACCAATCCTAGCCGTTAGCACGCGCTGAAGAAATAGAGACAGTTTCAAAAACTACATTTCATTGATTTTCTAACGGTATCAATCCGTTTGAGTTTCAACGGTTGCGTCACATATTCGTACCAACATGTATTTAGCGATATTTTTCTGATATTACTAGGTTGCATCGCTTTAACAGTGAAACGATTGACTGTGGGACTTAATTGAACTGATTTTGGACTTTGACCTTATAAATGTGATAAATGAGACAATTGGACTCCAAGAAATAACATTCTTCTTAATTTGACATGATTGCTGGAACTCAGCGATTACACTGGGCGCTGTGGTAGCGCTTTATTTAAAAATTTAGATAAATAAGTCATTTTTTACTGTGGGACCAATCCTAGCCGTTAGCACGCGCTGAAGAAATAGAGACAGTTTCTAAAACTACATTTCATTGACTTTCTAACGGTATCAATCCGTTTGAGTTACAACGGTTGCGTCACATATTCGTACGAACATGTATTTAGCGATATTTTTCTGATATTACTAGGTTTGCAATCGCTTTTAACAGTGAAACGATTGACTGTGGGACTTAATTGAACTGATTTTGGACTTTGACCTTATAAATGTGATAAATGACACAATTGGACTCCAAGAAATAACATTCTTTCTTAATTTGACATGATTGCTGGAACTCAGCAATTACACTGGGCGCTGTGGTAGCGCTTTATTTAGAAATTTAGATAAATAAGTCATTTTTTACTGTGGGACCAATCCTAGCCGTTAGCACGCGCTGAAGAAATAGAGACAGTTTCAAAACTACATTTCATTGACTTTCTAACGGTATCAATCCGTTTGAGTTACAACGGTTGCGTCACATACTCGTACGAACATGTATTTAGCGATATTTTTCTGATATTACTAGGTTGCATCGCTTTAACAGTGAAACGATTGACTGTGGGACTTAATTGAACTGATTTTGGACTTTGACCTTATAAATGTGATAAATGAGACAATTGGAATCCAAGAAATAACATTCTTTTTATTTTGACATGATTGCTGGAACTCAGCGATTACACTGGGCACTGTGGTAGCGCTTTATTTAAAATTCAGATAAATCAGTCATTTTTTACTGTGGGACCAATCCTAGCCGTTAGCACGCGCTGAAGAAATAGAGACAGTTTCAAAAACTACATTTCATTGATTTTCTAACGGTATCAATCCGTTTGAGTTACAACGGTTGCGTCACATATTCGTACCAACATGTATTTAGCGATATTTTTCTGATATTACTAGGTTGCATCGCTTTTAACAGTGAAACGATTGACTGTGGGACTTAATTGAACTGATTTTGGACTTTGACCTTATAAATGTGATAAATGAGACAATTGGACTCCAAGAAATAACATTCTTCTTAATTTGACATGATTGCTGGAACTCAGCGATTACACTGGGCGCTGTGGTAGCGCTTTATTTAAAAATTTATATAAATAAGTCAGTTTTTACTGTGGGACCAATCCTAGCCGTTAGCGCGGGCTGAAGAAATAGAGATAGTTTCAAAAACTACATTTCATTGATTCTAACGGTATCAATCCGTTTGAGTTTCAACGGTTGCGTCACATATTCGTACCAACATGTATTTAGCGATATTTTTCTGATATTACTAGGTTGCATCGCTTTTAACAGTGAAACGATTGACTGTGGGACTTAATTGAACTGATTTTGGACTTTGACCTTATAAATGTGATAAATGACACAATTGGACTCCAAGAAATCACATTCTTCTTAATTTGACATGATTGCTGGAACTCAGCGATTACACTGGGCGCTGTGGTAGCGCTTTATTTAAAAATTTAGATAAAAAAGTCATTTTTACTGTTGGGACCAATCCTAGCCGTTAGCACGCGCTGAAAGAAATAAAGACAGTTTTCTAAAACTACATTTCATTGACTTTCTAACGGTATCAATCCGTTTGAGTTATCAACGGTTGCGTCACATATTCGTACGAACATGTATTTAGCGATATTTTTCTGATATTACTAGGTTGCATCGCTCTTAACAGTGAAACGATTGACTGTGGGACTTAATTGAACTGATTTTGGACTTTGACCTTATAAAATGTGATAAATGAGGACAATTGGACTCCAAAGAAATGAACATTCTTTTTAATTTGACATGACTGCTGGACTCAGCGATTACACTGGGCACTGTGGTAGCGCTTTATTTAAAATTTAGATAAATAAGTCATTTTTTACTGTGGGACCAATCCTAGCCGTTAGCACGCGCTGAAGAAATAGAGACAGTTTCAAAAACTACATTTCATTGACTTTCTAACGGTATCATCCGTTTGAGTTACAACGGTTGCGTCACATATTCGTACAACATGTATTTAGCGATATTTTTCTGATATTACTAGGTTGCATCGCTTTTAACAGTGAAACGATTGACTGTGGGACTTAATTGAACTGATTTTGGACTTTGACCTTATAAATGTGATAAATGAGCAAATTGGACTCCAAGAAATAACATTCTTCTTAATTTGACATGATTGCTGGAACTCAGCGATTACACTGGGCGCTGTGGTAGCGCTTTATTTAAAAATTTAGATAAATAAGTCATTTTTTACTGGGACCAATCCTAGCCGTTAGCGCGCGCTGAAGAAATAGAGACAGTTTCAAAAACTACATTTCATTGACTTTCTAACGGTATCAATCCGTTTGAGTTACAACGGTTGCGTCACATATTCGTACAACATGTATTTAGCGATATTTTTCTGATATTACTAGGTTGCATCGCTTTTAACAGTGAAACGATTGACTGTGGGACTTAATTGAACTGATTTTGGACTTTGACCTTATAAATGTGATAAATGAGACAATTGGACTCCAAGAAATAACATTCTTCTTAATTTGACATGATTGCTGGAACTCAGCGATTACACTGGGCACTGTGGTAGCGCTTTATTTAAAATTCAGATAAATCAGTCATTTTTTACTGTGGGACCAATCCTAGCCGTTAGCACGCGCTGAAGAAATAGAGACAGTTTCAAAAACTACATTTCATTGACTTTCTAACGGTATCAATCCGTTTGAGTTCAACGGTTGCGTCACATATTCGTACAACATGTATTTAGCGATATTTTTCTGATATTACTAGGTTGCATCGCTTTAACAGTGAAACGATTGACTGTGGGACTTAATTGAACTGATTTTGGACTTTGACCTTATAAATGTGATAAATGAGACAATTGGACTCCAAGAAATAACATTCTTCTTAATTTGACATGATTGCTGGAACTCAGCGATTACACTGGGCACTGTGGTAGCGCTTTATTTAAAATTAGATAAATAAGTCATTTTTTACTGTGGGACCAATCCTAGCCGTTAGCACGCGCTGAAGAAATAGAGACAGTTTCAAAAACTACATTTCATTGACTTTCTAACGGTATCAATCCGTTTGAGTTACAACGGTTGCGTCACATATTCGTACCAACATGTATTTAGCGATATTTTTCTGATATTACTAGGTTGCATCGCTTTTAACAGTGAAACGATTGACTGTGGGACTTAATTGAACTGATTTTGGACTTTGACCTTATAAATGTGATAAATGAGACAATTGGACTCCAAGAAATAACATTCTTCTTAATTTGACATGATTGCTGGAACTCAGCGATTACACTGGGCGCTGTGGTAGCGCTTTATTTAAAAATTTATATAAATAAGTCATTTTTTACTGTGGGACCAATCCTAGCCGTTAGCGCGGCTGAAGAAATAGAGACAGTTTCAAAAACTACATTTCATTGATTTCTAACGGTATCAATCCGTTTGAGTTTCAACGGTTGCGTCACATATTCGTACCAACATGTATTTAGCGATATTTTTCTGATATTACTAGGTTGCATCGCTTTTAACAGTGAAACGATTGACTGTGGGACTTAATTGAACTGATTTTGGACTTTGACCTTATAAATGTGATAAATGAGACAATTGGACTCCAAGAAATAACATTCTTGTTAATTTGACATGATTGCTGGAACTCAGCGATTACACTGGGCGCTGTGGTAGCGCTTTATTTAAAAATTTATATAAATAAGTCATTTTTTACTGTGGGACCAATCCTAGCCGTTAGCGCGCTGAAGAAATAGACACAGTTTGAAAAACTACATTTCATTGATTTTCTAACGGTATCAATCCGTTTGAGTTACAACGGTTGCGTCACATATTCGTACCAACATGTATTTAGCGATATTTTTCTGATATTACTAGGTTGCATCGCTTTTAACAGTGAAACGATTGACTGTGGGACTTAATTGAACTGATTTTGGACTTTGACCTTATAAATGTGATAAATGAGACAATTGGACTCCAAGAAATAACATTCTTCTTAATTTGACATGATTGCTGGAACTCAGCGATTACACTGGGCACTGTGGTAGCGCTTTATTTAAAATTCAGATAAATCAGTCATTTTTTACTGTGGGACCAATCCTAGCCGTTAGCACGCGCTGAAGAAATAGAGACAGTTTCAAAAACTACATTTCATTGATTTTCTAACGGTATCAATCCGTTTGAGTTCAACGGTTGCGTCACATATTCGTACCAACATGTATTTAGCGATATTTTTCTGATATTACTAGGTTGCATCGCTTTAACAGTGAAACGATTGACTGTGGGACTTAATTGAACTGATTTTGGACTTTGACCTTATAAATGTGATAAATGATACAATTGGACTCCAAGAAATAACATTCTTCTTAATTTGACATGATTGCTGGAACTCAGCGATTACACTGGGCGCTGTGGTAGCGCTTTATTTAAAAATTTATATAAATAAGTCATTTTTTACTGTGGGACCAATCCTAGCCGTTAGCGCGCTGAAGAAATAGACACAGTTTGAAAAACTACATTTCATTGATTTTCTAACGGTATCAATCCGTTTGAGTTTCAACGGTTGCGTCACATATTCGTACCAACATGTATTTAGCGATATTTTTCTGATATTACTAGGTTGCATCGCTTTTAACAGTGAAACGATTGACTGTGGGACTTAATTGAACTGATTTTGGACTTTGACCTTATAAATGTGATAAATGATACAATTGGACTCCAAGAAATAACATTCTTCTTAATTTGACATGATTGCTGAAACTCAGCAATTACACTGGGCGCTGTGGTAGAGCTTTATTTAGAAATTTAGATAAATAAGTCATTTTTTACTGTGGGGCCAATACTAGCCGTTAGCACGCGCTGAAGAAATAGAGACAGTTTCTAAAACTACATTTCATTGACTTTCTAACGGTATCAATCCGTTTGAGTTACAACGGTTGCGTCACATATTCGTACAACATGTATTTAGCGATATTTTTCTGATATTACTAGGTTGCATCGCTTTAACAGTGAAACGATTGACTGTGGGACTTAATTGAACTGATTTTGGACTTTGACCTTATAAATGTGATAAATGAGACAATTGGACTCCAAGAAATAACATTCTTCTTAATTTGACATGATTGCTGGAACTCAGCGATTACACTGGGCGCTGTGGTAGCGCTTTATTTAAAATTTAGATAAATAAGTCATTTTTTACTGTGGGACCAATCCTAGCCGTTAGCACGCGCTGAAGAAATAGAGACAGTTTCAAAAACTACATTTCATTGATTTTCTAACGGTATCAATCCGTTTGAGTTACAACGGTTGCGTCACATATTCGTACCAACATGTATTTAGCGATATTTTTCTGATATTACTAGGTTGCATCGCTTAACAGTGAAACGATTGACTGTGGGACTTAATTGAACTGATTTTGGACTTTGACCTTATAAATGTGATAAATGAGACAATTGGACTCCAAGAAATAACATTCTTCTTAATTTGACATGATTGCTGGAACTCAGCGATTACACTGGGCACTGTGGTAGCGCTTTATTTAAAAATTAAGATAAATAAGTCATTTTTTACTGTGGGACCAATCCTAGCCGTTAGCACGCGCTGAAGAAATAGAGACAGTTTCAAAAACTACATTTCATTGATTTTCTAACGGTATCAATCCGTTTGAGTTTCAACGGTTGCGTCACATATTCGTACCAACATGTATTTAGCGATATTTTTCTGATATTACTAGGTTGCATCGCTTTTAACAGTGAAACGATTGACTGTGGGACTTAATTGAACTGATTTTGGACTTTGACCTTATAAATGTGATAAATGAGACAATTGGACTCCAAGAAATAACATTCTTTTAATTTGACATGATTGCTGGAACTCAGCGATTACACTGGGCGCTGTGGTAGCGCTTTATTTAAAATTTATATAAATAAGTCATTTTTTACTGTGGGACCAATCCTAGCCGTTAGCGCGCTGAAGAAATAGAGACAGTTTCAAAAACTACATTTCATTGACTTTCTAACGGTATCAATCCGTTTGAGTTACAACGGTTGCGTCACATATTCGTACAACATGTATTTAGCGATATTTTTCTGATATTACTAGGTTGCATCGCTTTAACAGTGAAACGATTGACTGTGGGACTTAATTGAACTGATTTTGGACTTTGACCTTATAAATGTGATAAATGATACAATTGGACTCCAAGAAATAACATTCTTCTTAATTTGACATGATTGCTGGAACTCAGCGATTACACTGGGCGCTGGTAGCGCTTTATTTAAAATTTAGATAAATAAGTCATTTTTTACTGTGGGACCAATCCTAGCCGTTAGCACGCGCTGAAGAAATAGAGACAGTTTCAAAAACTACATTTCATTGACTTTCTAACGGTATCAATCCGTTTGAGTTACAACGGTTGCGTCACATATTCGTACAACATGTATTTAGCGATATTTTTCTGATATTACTAGGTTGCATCGCTTTTAACAGTGAAACGATTGACTGTGGGACTTAATTGAACTGATTTTGGACTTTGACCTTATAAATGTGATAAATGAGACAATTGGACTCCAAGAAATAACATTCTTAATTTGACATGATTGCTGGAACTCAGCGATTACACTGGGCGCTGTGGTAGCGCTTTATTTAAAATTAGATAAATCAGTCATTTTTACTGTGGGACCAATCCTAGCCGTTAGCACGCGCTGAAGAAATAGAGACAGTTTCAAAAACTACATTTCATTGACTTTCTAACGGTATCAATCCGTTTGAGTTACAACGGTTGCGTCACATATTCGTACAACATGTATTTAGCGATATTTTTCTGATATTACTAGGTTGCATCGCTTTTAACAGTGAAACGATTGACTGTGGGACTTAATTGAACTGATTTTGGACTTTGACCTTATAAATGTGATAAATGAGACAATTGGACTCCAAGAAATAACATTCTTCTTAATTTGACATGATTGCTGGAACTCAGCGATTACACTGGGCGCTGTGGTAGCGCTTTATTTAAAATTTAGATAAATAAGTCATTTTTTACTGTGGGACCAATCCTAGCCGTTAGCACGCGCTGAAGAAATAGAGACAGTTTCAAAAACTACATTTCATTGATTTTCTAACGGTATCAATCCGTTTGAGTTTACAACGGTTGCGTCACATATTCGTACCAACATGTATTTAGCGATATTTTTCTGATATTACTAGGTTGCATCGCTTTTAACAGTGAAACGATTGACTGTGGACTTAATTGAACTGATTTTGGACTTTGACCTTAAAATGTGATAA
>JASGCC010005018.1:0-17654 GCA_030067915.1 Hydractinia echinata | reverse complement strand
AACAGCCTTTAGAGCCTCTCCACGTAGTTGTCGGTGTTGTAAGGCTATGACGCAATGGCAACGACTTGGGACGTCGTAGTTATTGAGAGTGGAAAGAATAGACCGATGGTAACATGCGTAGCACATGGAATCACGTGTTTTACGTGTAAGGCCTTTATTAGGCGGCAAAAGGCCATATAACAGCCTTTAGAGACCTGTACACGTGGTTGACGGTGTGTTGTAAGGCTATGGCGCAATGGAAAACGACTTGGACGTCGTAGTCCATTTAGTGTGGAAGAATAGACCAATGGTAACCTGCGCAGGCACGTGGAAGCACATGATTTATGTGTAAGGCCTTTATTACGCGTCAAAAGTCGTATAACAGCCTTCAGAGGCCTGTACACGTATTTGACGGTGTTGTAAGGCTATGTGCATTGAAAAACGACTTGGGAGTCGTAGTCCATTGAGTGTGAAGAAATAGACCGATGGTAACCTGCGCTAGCACATGGAACCACATGATTTACGTGTAATGCCTTTATTAGGCGGCAAAAGGCGATATAACAGCCTTTAGAGGACTGTACACGTAGTTGACGGTGTTGTAAGGCTTGACGCGATGGAAAACGACTTGGGACGACGTAGTTTATTGAGAGTGGAAGGAATAGACCGATGGTAACCCGCGCTAGCACGTGGAACACGTGATTTACGTCTGAGGCCTTTATTACGCGGCAAAAGGCCATATAACAGCCTTTAGAGGCTTGTACACGTAGTTGACGGTGTTGTAAGGCAATGGCGCAATGCAAAAAGGCCTTGGGACGTCGTAGTCCATTGAGTGTGGATGGAATAGACCGATGGTAACATGCGCTAGCACGTGGAACACGTGATTTACGGGTAAGGCCTTTATTAGGCGGCAAAAGGCGTATAACAGCCTTTAGAGGCCTGTACACGTATTTGACGGTGTTGTAAGGCTATGGCGCAATGGAAAACGACTGTGACGGTCGTAGTGCATTAAGTGTGGAAAGAATAGACCAATGGTAACCTGCGCTAGCACATGGAATCACGTGTTTTACGTGTAAGGCCTTTCATTAGGCAGCAAAAGGCCATATAACAGCCTTTAGAGCCTGTCCACGTAGTTGACGGTGTTGTAAGGCTATGACGCAATGGCAAACGACTTGGGACGTCGTTGTCCATTGAGTGTGGAATGAATAGATCGATGGTAACCTGCGCTAATACATGGAATCACGTGTTTTACGTGTAAGGCCTTTTTAGGCGGCAAAAGGCCATATAACAGCACTTAGGTCTGTACACGTGGTTGACGGTGTTGTAAGGCTATGCGCAATGGAAAACGACTTGGACGTCGTAGTCCATTTAGTGTGGAAGGAATAGACCAATGGTAACCTGCGCAGGCACGTGGAAGCACATGATTTGCGTGCAAGGCCTTTATTAGGCGTCAAAAGGCCGATAACAGCTTTAGAGGCCTGTACACGTATTTGACGTGTTGTAAGGCTATGGTGCATTGAAAAACGACTTGGGACGTCGTAGTCCATTGAGTGTGGAAGAATAGACCGATGGTAACCTGCGCTAGCACATGGAACCACATGATTTACGTGTAATGCCTTTATTAGGCGGCAAAAGACCATATAACAGCCTTTAGAGGCCTGTACACGTAGTTGACGGTGTTGTAAGGCTATGCTGCAATGGAAATCGACCAGGGACGTCAGTCCATTGCGTTTGGAAGGAAAATCCCGATGGTAACATGCGCTAGCACGTGATTTACGTGCAAGGCCTTATTAGGCGGCAAAGGCTATGGCGCAATGGAAAACGACTTCGGACGTCGTAGTTCATTGAGAGTGGAAGGAATAGACCGATGGTAACATGAGCTAGCACATGAAACAACGTGATTTACGTGTAAGGCCTTCATTAGGCGGCAAAAGGCCATATAACAGCCTTTACAGGCCTGTACACGTTGGTTGACGGTGTTGTAAGTCTATGACGCAATGAAAAAACGACTTGGGAGCTCGTAGTCCATTGAGTGTGGAAGAAATAAACCGATGGTAACCTGCGCTAGCACATGGAACCTCGTGATTTACGTGCAAGCCTTATTAGGCGGCAAAGGGGCATATAACGGCACTTAGAGGCCTGTACACGTAGTTGACGGTTTGTAAGGCTATGACGCAATGGAAAACGACTTGGGACGTCGTAGTCCATTGAGTTTGGAAGGAATAGACCGATGGTAACCTGCGCTAGCACGTGGAACCAAGTTGATTTACGTGTAAGGCCTTTATTAGGCGGCAAAAGGCCATTAACAGCCTTTAGAGGACTGTACACGTAGTTGACGGTGTTGTAAGGCTATGACGCGATGGAAAACGACTTGGGACGTCGTAGTTTATTGAGAGTGGAAGGAATAGACCGATGATAACCCGCGCTAGCACGTGGAACCACGTGATTTACGTCTGAGGCCTTTATTACGCGGCAAAAGGCCATATAACAGCCTTTAGAGGCCTGTACACGTAGTTGACGCGTGTTGTAAGCAATGGCGCAATGCAAAAAGGCCTTGTGACGTCGTAGTGCATTGAGTGTGGATGGAATAGATCGATGGTAACATGCGCTAGCACGTGGAACCACGTGATTTACGGGTAAGGCCTTTATTAGGCGGCAAAAGGCGATATAACAGCCTTTAGAGGCCTGTACACGTATTTGACGGTGTTGTAAGGCTATGGCGCAATGGAAAACGACCTGTGACGTCGTAGTGCATTAAGTGTGGAAAGAATAGACCAATGGTAACCTGCGCTAGCACATGGAATCACGTGTTTTACGTGTAAGGCCTTCATTAGCAGCAAAAGGCCATATAACAGCCTTTAGAGCCTGTCCACGTAGTTGACGTGTTGTAAGGCTATGACGCAATGGCAAACGACTTGGGACGTCGTTGTCCATTGAGTGTGGAATGAATAGATCGATGGTAACCTGCGCTAGCACATGGAATCACGTGTTTTACGTGTAAGGCTTCTTTATAGGCGGCAAAAGGCCATATAACAGCACTTAGAGGCCTGTACACGTGGTTGACGGTTTGTAAGGCTATGGCGCAATGGAAACGACTTGAGACGTCGTAGTCCATTTAGTGTGGAAGGAATAGACCAATGGTAACCTGCGCAGGCACGTGGAAGCACATGATTTACGTGCAAGGCCTTTATTAGGCGTCAAAAGGCCGTTATAACAGCTTTTGGAGGCCTGTACACGTATTGACGGTGTTGTAAGGCTATGGTGCATTGAAAAACGACTTGGGACGTCGTATAGTCCATTGAGTGTGGAAGAAATAGACCGATGGTAACCTGCGCTAGCACATGGAACCACATGATTTACGTGTAATGCCTTTATTAGGCGGCAAAAGACCATATAACAGCCTTTAGAGGCCTGTACACGTAGTTTGACGGTGTTGTAAGGCTATGCTGCAATGGAAATCGACCAGGGACGTCAGTCCATTGCGTTTGGAAGAAAATCCGATGGTAACATGCGCTAGCACGTGATTTACGTGCAAGGCCTTTATTAGGCGGCAAAGGCTATGGCGCAATGGAGAAACAACTTCGGACGTCGTAGTTCATTGAGAGTGGAAGGAATAGACCGATTGTAACATGAGCTAGCACATGAAACAACGTGATTACGTGTAAGACCTTCATTAGGCGGCAAAAGGCCATATAACAGCCTTTACAGGCCTTTACACGTGGTTGACGGTTGTTGTAAGTCTATGGACGCAATGAAAACGACTTGGGACTCGTAGTCCATTGAGTGTGGAAGAATAGACCGATGGTAACCTCGCTAGCACATGGAACCTCGTGATTTACGTGCAAGGCCTTTATTAGGCGGCAAAGGGGCATATAACGGCACTTAGAGCCTGTACACGTAGTTGACGGTGTTGTAAGGCTATGACGCAATGGAAAACGACTTGGGACGTCGTAGTCCATTGATTTGGAAGGAATAGACCGATGGTAACCTGCGCTAGCTCGTGGAACCACGTGATTTAGTGTAAGGCCTTTATTAGGCGGCAAAAGACCATATAACGCCTTTAGAGGACTGTACACGTAGTTGACGGTGTTGTAAGGCTATGACGCAATGGAAAACGACCTTGTGACGTCGTAGTGCATTAAGTGGAAAGAATAGACCAATGGTAACCTGCGCTAGCACATGGAATCACGTGTTTTACGTGTAAGGCCTTCATTAGGCAGCAAAAGGCCATATAACAGCCTTTAGAGCCTGTCCACGTAGTTGACGTTGTTTGTAAGGCTATGACGCAATGGCAACGACTTGAGGACGTCGTTGTCCATTGAGTGTGGAATGAATAGATCGATGGTAACCTGCGCTAGCACATGGAACACGTGTTTACGTGTAAGGCCTTTATTAGGCGGCAAAAGGCCATATAACAGCACTTAGAGGCCTGTACACGTGGTTGACGGTGTTGTAAGCTATGACGCAATGGCAAACGACTTGGGACGTCGTAGCCATTGAGTGCGGAATGAATAGATGATGGTAACCTGCGCTAGCACGTGGAACACGTGTTTTACGTGTAAGGCCTTCATTAGGCAGCAAAGGGCCATATAACAGCCTTTAGAGCCTGGTCCACGTAGTTGACGGTGTTGTAAGGCTATGGAGCAATGGAAAACGACTTGGACGTCGTAGTCCATTGAGTGTGGAATGAATAGATCGATGGTAACCGCGCTAGCACGTGGAACCACGTGTTTTACGTGTAAGGCCTTCATTAGGCAGCAAAACGCCATATAACAGCCTTTAGAGGCCTGTACACGTTGTTGACGGTGTTGTAAGGCTATGACGCAATGGAAAACGACTTGGGACGTCAGTGCATTGCGTTTGGAAGGAAAATCCCGATGGTAACATGCGCTAGCACGTGAACCATGTGATTTACGTGTAAGGCCTTTATAGGCGGCAAAGGCTATGGCGCAATGGAAAAAACACTTCGGACGTCGTAGTTATTGAGAGTGGAAGGAATAGGCGATGTAACATGCGCTAGCTCATGAAACACGTGATTTACGTGTAAGGCCTTCATTAGGCGGCAAAAGGCCATATAACAGACTTTACAGGCCTGTACACGTGGTTGACGGTGTTGTAAGTCTATGACGCAATGAAAACGACTTGGGAGGTCGTAGTCCATGAGTGTGGAAGAAATAGACCGATGGTAACCTGCGCTAGCACATGGAACACATGATTTACGTGTAATGCCTTTATTAGGCGGCAAAAGACTATAACAGCCTTTAGAGGCCTGTACACGTAGTTGACGGTGTTGTAAGGCTATGCTGCAATGGAAATCGACCAGGGACGTCAGTCATTGCGTTTGGAAGGAAAATCCCGATGGTAACATGCGCTAGCACGTGATGATTTACGTGCAAGGCCTTTATTAGGCGGCAAAGGCTATGGCGCAATGGAAAACGACTTCGGACGTCGTAGTTCATTGAGAGTGGAAGGAATAGACCGATTGTAACATGAGCTAGCACATGAAACAACGTGATTTACGTGTAAGACCTTCATTAGGCGGCAAAAGGCCATATAACAGCCTTTACAGGCCTGTACACGTGGTTGACGGTGTTGTAAGTCTATGACGCAATGAAAAACGACTTGGGAGCTCGTAGTCCATTGAGTGTGGAAGAAATAGACCGATGGTAACCTGCGCTAGCACATGGAACCTCGTGATTTACGTGCAAGGCCTTTATTAGGCGGCAAAAGGGGCATATAACGGCACTTAGAGGCCTGTACACGTAGTTGACGGTGTTGTAAGGCTATGACGCAATGGAAAACGACTTGGACGTCGTAGTCCATTGAGTTTGGAAGGAATAGACCGATGGTAACCTGCGCTAGCTCGTGGAACCACGTGATTTACGTGTAAGGCCTTTATTAGGCGGCAAAAGGCCATATAACAGCCTTTAGAGGACTGTACACGTAGTTGACGGTGTTGTAAGGCTATGACGCAATGGAAAACGACCCGGGACGTCGTAGTCCATTAAGTGTGGAAAGAATAGACCAATGGTAACCTGCGCTAGCACATGGAATCACGTGTTTTACGTGTAAGGCCTTCATTAGGCAGCAAAAGGCCATATAACAGCCTTTAGAGCCTGTCCACGTAGTTGACGGTGTTGTAAGGCTATGACGCAATGGCAAACGACTTGGGACGTCGTAGTCCATTGAGTGCGGAATGAATAGATCGATGGTAACCTGCGCTAGCACGTGGAACCACGTGTTTTACGTGTAAGGCCTTCATTAGGCAACAAAGGGCCATATAACAGCCTTTAGAGCCTGTCCACGTAGTTGACGGTGTTGTAAGGCTATGGAGCAATGGAAAACGACTTGGGACGTCGTAGTCCATTGAGTGTGGAATGAATTAGATCGATGGTAACCTGCGCTAGCACGTGGAACCACGTGTTTACGTGTAAGGCCTTCATTAGGCAGCAAAACGCCATATAACAGCCTTTAGAGGCCTGTACACGTTGTTGACGGTGTTGTAAGCTATGACGCAATGGAAAACGACTTGGGACGTCAGTGCATTGCGTTTGGAAGGAAAATCCCGATGGTAACATGCGCTAGCACGTGGAACCATGTGATTTACGTGTAAGGCCTTTATTAGGCGGCAAGGCTATGGCGCAATGGAAAAAAACTTCGGACGTCGTAGTTCATTGAGAGTGGAAGGAATAGGCCGATGGTAACATGCGCTAGCTCATGAAACAACGCGATTTACGTGTAAGGCCTTCATTAGGCGGCAAAAGGCCATATAACAGACTTTACAGGCCTGTACACGTGGTTGACGGTGTGTGTAAGTCTATGACTCAATGAAAAACGACTTGGGAGGTCGTAGTCCATTGAGTGTGGAAGAAATAGACCGATGGTAACCTGCGCTAGCACATGGAACCTCGTGATTTACGTGCAAGGCCTTTATTAGGCGGCAAAGGGGCATATAACGGCACTTAGAGGCCTGTACACGTAGTTGACGGTGTTGTAAGGCTATGACGCAATGGAAAACGACTTGGGACGTCGTAGTCCATTGAGTTTGGAAGCAATAGACCGATGGTAACCTGCGCTAGCACGTGGAACCACGTGATTTACGTGTAAGGCCTTTATTACGCGTCAAAAGGCCATATAACAGCCTTTAGAGGACTGTACACGTAGTTTGACGGTGTTGTAAGGCTATGACGCGATGGAAAACGACTTGGGACGTCGTAGTTTATTGAGAGTGGAAGAAATAGACCGATGGTAACCCGCGCTAGCACGTGGAACCACGTGATTTACGTCTGAGGCCTTCATTAGGCAGGAAAAGGCCATGTAACAACCTTTAGAGCCTGTCCACGTAGTTGACGGTGTTGTAAGGCTATGGAGCAATGGAAAACGACTTGGGACGTCGTAGTCCATTGAGTGTGGAATGAATAGATCGATGGTAACCTGCGCTAGCACGTGGAACCACGTGTTTTACGTGTAAGGCCTTCATTAGGCAGCAAAACGCCATATAACAGCCTTTAGAAGCCTGTACACGTAGTTGACGGTGTTGTAAGGCTATGACGCAATGGAAAACGACTTGGGACGTCAGTGCATTGCGTTTGGAAGGAAAATCCCGATGGTAACATGCGCTAGCACGTGGAACCACGTGATTTACGTGTAACGCCTTTATTAGGCGGCAAAGGCTATGGCGCAATGGAAAACGACTTCGGACGTCGTAGTTCATTGAGAGTGGAAGGAATAGACCGATGGTAACATGCGCTAGCTCATGAAACAACGTGATTTACGTGTAAGGCCTTCATTAGGCGGCAAAATATAACAGCCTTTACAGGCCTGTACACGTGGTTGACGTGTTGTAAGTCTATGACTCAATGAAAAACGACTTGGGAAGTCGTAGTGCATTGAGTGTGGAAGAAATAGACCGCTGGTAACGTGCGCTAGCACATGGAACCTCGTGATGTACGTGCAAGGCCTTTATTAGGCGTCAAAAGGCCGTATAACAGCCTTCAGAGGCCTGTACACGTATTTGACGGTGTTGTAAGGCTATGGTGCATTGAAAAACGACTTGAGACGTCGTAGTCCATTGCGTGTGGAAGAAATAGACCGATGGTAACCTGCGCTAGCACATGGAACCACATGATTTACGTGTAATGCCTTTATTAGGCGGCAAAAGGCCATATAACAGCCTTTAGAGGCCTGTACACGTAGTTGACGGTGTTGTAAGGCAATGGCGCAATGCAAAAGGCCTTGGGACGTCGTAGTCCATTGAGTGTGGATGGAATAGACCGATGGTAACCTGCGCCAGCACATGGAATCACGTGTTTTACGTGTAAGGCCTTCATTAGGCAGCAAAAGGCCATATAACAGCCTTTAGAGCCTGTCCACGTAGTTGACGGTGTTGTAAGGCTATGACGCAATGGCAAACGACTTGGGACGTCGTAGTCCATTGAGTGCGGAATGAATAGATCGATGGTAACCTGCGCTAGCACGTGGAACCACGTGTTTTACGTGTAAGGCCTTCATTAGGCAGCAAAGGGCCATATAACAGCCTTTAGAGCCTGTCCACGTAGTTGACGGTGTTGTAAGGCTATGGAGCAATGGAAAACGACTTGGGACGTCGTAGTCCATTGAGTGTGGAATGAATAGATCGATGGTAACCTGCGCTAGCACGTGGAACCACGTGTTTTACGTGTAAGGCCTTCATTAGGCAGCAAAACGCCATATAACAGCCTTTAGAGGCCTGTACACGTTGTTGACGGTGTTGTAAGGCTATGACGCAATGGAAAACGACTTGGGACGTCAGTGCATTGCGTTTGGAAGGAAAATCCCGATGGTAACATGCGCTAGCACGTGGAACCATGTGATTTACGTGTAAGGCCTTTATTAGGCGGCAAAGGCTATGGCGCAATGGAAAAAAACTTCGGACGTCGTAGTTCATTGAGAGTGGAAGGAATAGGCCGATGGTAACATGCGCTAGCTCATGAAACAACGTGATTTACGTGTAAGGCCTTCATTAGGCGGCAAAAGGCCATATAACAGACTTTACAGGCCTGTACACGTGGTTGACGGTGTTGTAAGTCTATGACTCAATGAAAAACGACTTGGGAGGTCGTAGTCCATTGAGTGTGGAAGAAATAGACCGATGGTAACCTGCGCTAGCACATGGAACCTCGTGATTTACGTGCAAGGCCTTTATTAGGCGGCAAAGGGGCATATAACGGCACTTAGAGGCCTGTACACGTAGTTGACGGTGTTGTAAGGCTATGACGCAATGGAAAACGACTTGGGACGTCGTAGTCCATTGAGTTTGGAAGCAATAGACCGATGGTAACCTGCGCTAGCACGTGGAACCACGTGATTTACGTGTAAGGCCTTTATTACGCGTCAAAAGGCCATATAACAGCCTTTAGAGGACTGTACACGTAGTTGACGGTGTTGTAAGGCTATGACGCGATGGAAAACGACTTGGGACGTCGTAGTTTATTGAGAGTGGAAGGAATAGACCGATGGTAACCCGCGCTAGCACGTGGAACCACGTGATTTACGTCTGAGGCCTTCATTAGGCAGGAAAAGGCCATGTAACAGCCTTTAGAGCCTGTCCACGTAGTTGACGGTGTTGTAAGGCTATGGAGCAATGGAAAACGACTTGGGACGTCGTAGTCCATTGAGTGTGGAATGAATAGATCGATGGTAACCTGCGCTAGCACGTGGAACCACGTGTTTTACGTGTAAGGCCTTCATTAGGCAGCAAAACGCCATATAACAGCCTTTAGAAGCCTGTACACGTAGTTGACGGTGTTGTAAGGCTATGACGCAATGGAAAACGACTTGGGACGTCAGTGCATTGCGTTTGGAAGGAAAATCCCGATGGTAACATGCGCTAGCACGTGGAACCACGTGATTTACGTGTAACGCCTTTATTAGGCGGCAAAGGCTATGGCGCAATGGAAAACGACTTCGGACGTCGTAGTTCATTGAGAGTGGAAGGAATAGACCGATGGTAACATGCGCTAGCTCATGAAACAACGTGATTTACGTGTAAGGCCTTCATTAGGCGGCAAAAGGCCATATAACAGCCTTTAAAGGCCTGTACACGTGGTTGACGGTGTTGTAAGTCTATGACTCAATGAAAAACGACTTGGGAAGTCGTAGTGCATTGAGTGTGGAAGAAATAGACCGCTGGTAACGTGCGCTAGCACATGGAACCTCGTGATGTACGTGCAAGGCCTTTATTAGGCGTCAAAAGGCCGTATAACAGCCTTCAGAGGCCTGTACACGTATTTGACGGTGTTGTAAGGCTATGGTGCATTGAAAAACGACTTGAGACGTCGTAGTCCATTGCGTGTGGAAGAAATAGACCGATGGTAACCTGCGCTAGCACATGGAACCACATGATTTACGTGTAATGCCTTTATTAGGCGGCAAAAGGCCATATAACAGCCTTTAGAGGCCTGTACACGTAGTTGACGGTGTTGTAAGGCAATGGCGCAATGCAAAAGGCCTTGGGACGTCGTAGTCCATTGAGTGTGGATGGAATAGACCGATGGTAACCTGCGCCAGCACATGGAATCACGTGTTTTACGTGTAAGGCCTTCATTAGGCAGCAAAAGGCCATATAACAGCCTTTAGAGCCTGTCCACGTAGTTGACGGTGTTGTAAGGCTATTACGCAATGGCAAACGACTTGGGACGTCGTAGTTTATTGAGAGTGGAAAGAATAGACCGATGGTAACATGCGGTAGCACGTGGAATCACGTGTTTTACGTGTAAGGCCTTTATTAGGCGGCAAAAGGCCATATAACAGCCTTTAGAGACCTGTACACGTGGTTGACGGTGTTGTAAGGCTATGGTGCATTGAAAAACGACTTGGGACGTCGTAGTCCATTGAGTGTGGAAGAAATAGACCGATGGTAACCTGCGCTAGCACATGGAACCACATGATTTACGTGTAATGCCTTTATTAGGCGGCAAAAGGCCATATAACAGCCTTTAGAGGACTGTACACGTAGTTGACGGTGTTGTAAGGCTATGACGCGATGGAAAACGACTTGGGACGTCGTAGTTTATTGAGAGTGGAAGGAATAGACCGATGGTAACATGCGCTAGCACATGAAACAACGTGATTTACGTATAAGGCCTTCATTAGGCGGCAAAAGGCCATATAACAGCCTTTACAGGCCTGTACACGTGGTTGACGGTGTTGTAAGTCTATCACTCAATGAAAAACGACTTGGGAGGTCGTAGTGCATTGAGTGTGGAAGAAATAGACCGATGGTAACGTGCGCTAGCACATGGAACCTCGTGATGTACGTGCAAGGCCTTTATTAGGCGGCAAAGGGGCATATAACAGCATTTAGAGGACTGTACACGTAGTTGACGGTGTTGTAAGGCTATGACGCGATGGAAAAGGACTTGGGACGTCGTAGTTCATTGAGAGTGGAAGGAATAGACCGATGGTAACATGCGCTAGCACATGAAACAACGTGATTTACGTGTAAGGCCTTCATTAGGCGGCAAAAGGCCATATAACAGCCTTTACAGGCCTGTACACGTGGTTGACGGTGTTGTAAGTCTATCACTCAATGAAAAACGACTTGGGAGGTCGTAGTGCATTGAGTGTGGAAGAAATAGACCGCTGGTAACGTGCGCTAGCACATGGAACCTCGTGAGGTACGTGCAAGGCCTTTATTAGGCGGCAAAGGGGCATATAACAGCATTTAGAGGACTGTACACGTAGTTGACGGTGTTGTAAGGCTATGACGCGATGGAAAAGGACTTGGGACGTCGTAGTTTATTGAGAGTGGAAGGAATAGACCGATGGCAACCCGCGCTAGCACGTGGAACCACGTGATTTACGTCTGAGGCCTTTATTAGGCGGCAAAAGGCCATATAACAGCCTTTAGAGGCCTGTACACGTAGTTGACGGTGTTGTAAGGCTATGGCGCAATGTAAAAAGGCCTTGGGACGTCGTAGCCCATTGAGTGTGGATGGAATAGACCGATGGTAACCTGCGCTAGCACATGGAATCACGTGTTTTACGTGTAAGGCCTTTATTAGGCGGCAAAAGGCCATATAACAGCCTTTAGAGACCTGTACACGTGGTTGACGGTGTTGTAAGGCTATGGCGCAATGGAAAACGACTTGGAACGTCGTAGTCCATTTAGTGTGGAAGGAATAGACCAATGGTAACCTGCGCAGGCACGTGGAAGCACATGATTTATGTGTAAGGCCTTTATTAGGCGTCAAAAGGCCGTATAACAGCCTTCAGAGGCCTGTACACGTATTTGACGGTGTTGTAAGGCTATGGTGCATTGAAAAACGACTTGGGACGTCGTAGTCCATTGAGTGTGGAAGAAATAGACCGATGGTAACCTGCGCTAGCACATGGAACCACATGATTTACGTGTAATGCCTTTATTAGGCGGCAAAAGGCCATATAACAGCCTTTAGAGGCCTGTACACGTAGTTGACGGTGTTGTAAGGCAATGGCGCAATGCAAAAAGGCCTTGGGACGTCGTAGTCCATTGAGTGTGGATGGAATAGACCGATGGTAACCTGCGCTAGCACATGGAATCACGTGTTTTACGTGTAAGGCCTTCATTAGGCAGCAAAAGGCCATATAACAGCCTTTAGAGCCTGTCCACGTAGTTGACGGTGTTGTAAAGCTATTACGCAATGGCAAACGACTTGGGACGTCGTAGTTTATTGAGAGTGGAAAGAATAGACCGATGGTAACATGCGGTAGCACATGGAATCACGTGTTTTACGTGTAAGGCCTTTATTAGGCGGCAAAAGGCCATATAACAGCCTTTAGAGACCTGTACACGTGGTTGACGGTGTTGTAAGGCTATGGTGCATGAAAAACGACTTGGGACGTCGTAGTCCTTTGAGTGTGGAAGAAATAGACCGATGGTAACCTGCGCTAGCACATGGAACCACATGATTTACGTGTAATGCCTTTAATAGGCGGCAAAAGGCCATATAACAGCCTTTAGAGGACTGTACACGTAGTTGACGGTGTTGTAAGGCTATGACGCGATGGAAAACGACTTGGGACGACGTAGTTTATTGAGAGTGGAAGGAATAGACTGATGGTAACCCGCGCTAGCACGTGGAACCACGTGATTTACGTCTGAGGCCTTTATTACGCGGCAAAAGGCCATATAACAGCCTTTAGAGGCCTGTACACGTAGTTGACGGTGTTGTAAGGCAATGGCGCAATGCAAAAAGGCCTTGGGACGTCGTAGTCCATTGAGTGTGGATGGAATAGACCGATGGTAACCTGCGCTAGCACATGGAATCACGTGTTTTACGTGTAAGGCCTTCATTAGGCAGCAAAAGGCCATATAACAGCCTTTAGAGCCTGTCCACGTAGTTGACGGTGTTGTAAGGCTATGACGCAAAAGCAAACGACTTGGGACGTCGTAGTTTATTGAGAGTGGAAAGAATAGACCGATGGTAACATGCCGTAGCACATGGAATCACGTGTTTTACTTGTAAGGCCTTTATTAGGCGGCAAAAGGCCATATAACAGCCTTTAGAGACCTGTACACGTGGTTGACGGTGTTGTAAGGCTATGGCGCAATGGAAAACGACTTGGGACGTCGTAGTCCATTGAGTGTGGAAGATATAGACCGATGGTAACCTGCGCTAGCACATGGAACCATATGATTTACGTGTAAAGCCTTTATTAGGCGACAAAAGGCCATATAACAGCCTTTAGAGGACTGTACACGTAGTTGACGGTGTTGTAAGGCTATGACGCGATGGAAAACGACTTGGGACGACGTAGTTTATTGAGAGTGGAAGGAATAGACTGATGGTAACCCGCGCTAGCACGTGGAACCACGTGATTTACGTCTGAGGCCTTTATTACGCGGCAAAAGGCCATATAACAGCCTTTAGAGGCCTGTACACGTAGTTGACGGTGTTGTAAGGCAATGGCGCAATGCAAAAAGGCCTTGGGACGTCGTAGTTCATTGAGTGTGGATGGAATAGACCGATGGTAACATGCGCTAGCACGTGGAACCACGTGATTTACGGGTAAGGCCTTTATTAGGCGGCAAAAGGCGATATAACAGCCTTTAGAGGCCTGTACACGTATTTGACGGTGTTGTAAGGGCTATGGCGCAATGAAAAACGACCTGTGACGTCGTAGTGCACTAAGTGTGGAAAGAATAGACCAATGGTAACCTGGGCTAGCACATGGAATCACGTGTTTTACGTGTAAGGCCTTCATTAGGCAGCAAAAGGCCATATAACAGCCTTTAGAGCCTGTCCACGTAGTTGACGGTGTTGTAAGGCTATGACGCAATGGCAAACGACTTGGGACGTCGTTGTCCATTGAGTGTGGAATGAATAGATCGATGGTAACCTGCGCTAATACATGGAATCACGTGTTTTACGTGTAAGGCCTTTATTAGGCGGCAAAAGGCCATATAACAGCACTTAGAGGCCTGTACACGTGGTTGACGGTGTTGTAAGGCTATGGCGCAATGGAAAACGACTTGGGACGTCGTAGTCCATTTAGTGTGGAAGGAATAGACCAATGGTAACCTGCGCAGGCACGTGGAAGCACATGATTTACGTGCAAGGCCTTTATTAGGCGTCAAAAGGCCGTATAACAGCTTTTAGAGGCCTGTACACGTATTTGACGGTGTTGTAAGGCTATGGTGCATTGAAAAACGACTTGGGACGTCGTAGTCCATTGAGTGTGGAAGAAATAGACCGATGGTAACCTGCGCTAGCACATGGAACCACATGATTTACGTGTAATGCCTTTATTAGGCGGCAAAAGACCATATAACAGCCTTTAGAGGCCTGTACACGTAGTTGACGGTGTTGTAAGGCTATGCTGCAATGGAAATCGACCAGGGACGTCAGTCCATTGCGTTTGGAAGGAAAATCCCGATGGTAACATGCGCTAGCACGTGATTTACGTGCAAGGCCTTTATTAGGCGGCAAAGGCTATGGCGCAATGGAAAACGACTTCGGACGTCGTAGTTCATTGAGAGTGGAAGGAATAGACCGATTGGTAACATGAGCTAGCACATGAAACAACGTGATTTACGTGTAAGGCCTTCATTAGGCGGCAAAAGGCATATAACAGCCTTTACAGGCCTGTACACGTGGTTGACGGTGTTGTAAGTCTATGACGCAATGAAAAACGACTTGGGAGCTCGTAGTCCATTGAGTGTGGAAGAAATAGACCGATGGTAACCTGCGCTAGCACATGGAACCTCGTGATTTACGTGCAAGGCCTTTATTAGGCGGCAAAGGGGCATATAACGGCACTTAGAGGCCTGTACACGTAGTTGACGGTGTTGTAAGGCTATGACGCAATGGAAAACGACTTGGGACGTCGTAGTCCATTGAGTTTGGAAGGAATAGACCGATGGTAACCTGCGCTAGCACGTGGAACCACGTGATTTACGTGTAAGGCCTTTATTAGGCGGCAAAAGGCCATATAACAGCCTTTAGAGGACTGTACACGTAGTTGACGGTGTTGTAAGGCTATGACGCGATGGAAAACGACTTGGGACGTCGTAGTTTATTGAGAGTGGAAGGAATAGACCGATGGTAACCGCGCTAGCACGTGGAATTACGTGATTTACGTCTGAGGCCTTTATTACGCGGCAAAAGGCCATATAACAGCCTTTAGAGGCCTGTACACGTAGTTGACGGTGTTGTAAGGCAATGGCGCAATGCAAAAAGGCCTTGGACGTCGTAGTCCATTGAGTGTGGATGGAATAGACGATGGTAACATGCGCTAGCACGTGGAACCACGTGATTTACGGGTAAGGCCTTTATTAGGCGGCAAAAGGCGATATAACAGCCTTTAGAGGCCTGTACACGTATTTGACGGTGTTGTAAGGCTATGGCGCAATGGAAAACGACCTGTGACGTCGTAGTGCATTAAGTGTGGAAAGAATAGACCAATGGTAACCTGCGCTAGCACATGGAATCACGTGTTTTACGTGTAAGGCCTTCATTAGGCAGCAAAAAGGCCATATAACAGCCTTTAGAGCCTGTCCACGTAGTTGACGGTGTTGTAAGGCTATGACGCAATGGCAAACGACTTGGGACGTCGTTGTCCATTGAGTGTGGAAGAATAGATCGATGGTAACCTGCGCTAGCACATGGAATCACGTGTTTTACGTGTAAGGCCTTTATTAGGCGGCAAAAGGCCATATAACAGCACTTAGAGGCCTGTACACGTGGTTGACGGTGTTGTAAGGCTATGGCGCAATGGAAAACGACTTGGGACGTCGTAGTCCATTTAGTGTGGAAGGAATAGACCAATGGTAACTGCGCAGGCACGTGGAAGCACATGATTTACGTGCAAGGCCTTTATTAGGCGTCAAAAGGCCGTATAACAGCTTTTAGAGGCCTGTACACGTATTTGACGGTGTTGTAAGGCTATGGTGCATTGAAAAACGACTTGGGACGTCGTAGTCATTGAGTGTGGAAGAAATAGACCGATGGTAACCTGCGCTAGCACATGGAACCACATGATTTACGTGTAATGCCTTTATTAGGCGGCAAAAGACCATATAACAGCCTTTGAGGCCTGTACACGTAGTTGACGGTGTTGTAAGGCTATGGCGCAATGGAAAACGACTTGGGACGTCGTATCCATTTAGTGTGGAAGGATAGACCAATGGTAACCTGCGCAGGCACTGGAAGCACATGATTTACGTGCAAGGCTTTATTAGGCGTCAAAGCCGTATAACAGCTTTTAGAGCCTGTACACGTATTTGACGGTGTTGTAAGGCTATGGTGCATTGAAAACGATTGGACGTCGTAGTCCATTGAGTGTGGAAGAAATAGACCGATTGGTAACCTGCGCTAGCACATGGAACCACGATGATTTACGTGTAATGCCTTTATTAGGCGGCAAAAGACGATTACAGCCTTTAAGGCCTGTAAACGTAGTTGACGGTGTTGTAAGGCTATGCTGCAATGAAATCGACCAGGGACGTCAGTCCATTGCGTTTGGAAGAAAATCCGATGGTAACATGCGCTAGCACGTGATTTACGTGCAAGGCCTTTATTAGGCGGCAAAGGCATGACGCAATGGCAAAGACTTGGGACGTCGTTGTCCATTGAGTGGGAATGAATAGATCGATGGTAACCTGCGCTAGCACATGGAATCACGTGTTTTACGTGTAAGGCCTTTATTAGGCGGCAAAAGGTCATAAACAGCACTTAGAGGCCTGTACACGTGTTGACGGTGTTGTAAGGCTATGGCAATGGAAAACGACTTGGGACGTCGTAGTCCATTAGTGTGGAAGGAAATAGACCAATGGTAACCTGCGCAGGCACGTGGAAGCACATGATTTACGTGACAGGCCTTATTAGGCGTCAAAAGGCCGTATAACAGCTTTTAGAGGCCTGTACACGTATTTGACGTGTTGTAAGGCTATGAGCGCAATGCAAAAGGCTTGGGACGTCGTAGTCCATTGAGTGTGGATGAATAGACGATGGTAACCTGCGCTAGCACGTGGAACCACGTGATTTACGGGTAAGGCCTTTTAGGCGGCAAAGGCGATATAACAGCCTTTAGAGGCCTGTACACGTATTTGACGGTGTTGTAGGCTATGGCACAAATGGAAAACGACCTGTGACGTCGTAGTGCATTAAGTGTGGAAAGAATAGACCAATGGTAACCTGCGCTAGCACATGGAATCA
>JASGCC010005017.1:0-17659 GCA_030067915.1 Hydractinia echinata | reverse complement strand
ACTTACTAGTTGTCGCTTTGTAAAGAGTGAAGACGATTGACCGTGGGATTCTAATTGAACTGATTTTGGACTTTGACCATTTATAAAGTGTGATAAATGGAGTCAAATGCGACTCCAAGAATTAACAGTTCTTATCACTTTGACATGATTGCTGGAACTCAGGCAATTTCGCTTTGGGCACTGTGGTAGCGCTTTTACTTAAAAATGTTTAGATTAGATCAGTCATGTTTTTTACAGTGGGACAATCCACAAGCCGTTAGCGCGCGCTGAAGAAATAGAGACAGGTTTCCAAAAACTACATTTCATTGGACTTTCTAACGGTATCAGTCCGTTTGAGTTACAACGGTTGCGTACAATATTCGTACCAAAGTATTTAGCGATATTTTTCCGGATATTACTAGGTTGCATCCGCTTTTAAAAGGTGAAAAACGATTGACGTGGTATCTAATTGAAACCTGGTTTTGGACTTTGACTTATTATAATGTGATAAATGAGTCAAATGGACTCCAAGAATTAAACATTCTTCCTCACTTTGGTATGAACTCTGGAACTCCCGCAGTTTACACGTGGACGTCTGTATAGCTCTTTATTTAAATATTTAATTCGATACAGTCATTTTTTTTACAGTGGGACTATCCAGCCGTTAGCGTGCGCGTTGAAAGAAAATAGGAGACAGTTTTCAAAAAACTACATTTCAATTGACTTCTAACGGTATCAGTCCGTTTGAGTTTACAACGGTTGCGTGCAACCATTATTCGTACCAAACATTGGTATTTCAGCGATATTTTTGCCGATTTTAATTACTATGTTGCATTGCTTTTAAAAGTGAAACGATTGACCGGTTGGACGTAATCTTGAACTGATTTTGGCACTTTGATACTTATAAATGTGAAGAAATAAGACAATGGTGGACTGCAAGAATTAATCATTCTTCCTTTAATTTGACATGATGTGCAATGGAGATCAGCAAATTTCACTGGGCGTCTGTGGTAGCGCGTTTATTTAAAATTATCAGATAAATAAGCTCATTCCATTTTTACACTGGGACACAATCCAAGCCGTTACGGCAGCTGAATAAGATAGAGACAAGTTCCAAAACCTACAAATAAAATTTATTTTACATTTTTTAATATGGACTTTTTCCTCCTAACTGTGTATCAGTCCGATGAGTTTACAATGTTGAAGCTCCACATATTCGTACACCACATGTATTTAGCGATATTTTTCCAATATTACTAGGTTGCAATCGCTTTTAAAAGTGAACGTTGACCGTGGGATATCTAATTGAACTGATTTTGGGACTTTGACCTTATAAATGTGAGTATTAAGTGAGTCAAATTTGACTCCAAGAATTAACATTCTTCTCACTCTTGACATGATATGCTGGAACTCCGCATTTCACTGGGCACTGTGTAGCGCTTTTATTTAAAATTTAGATCAGATAAGTCATTTTTTACAGTGGACCACATCAAGCCGTTACGCGGCGCGTGAAGAAATAGAAGACAGTTTCAAAAACTACATTTAGGATTTCTAACGGTAATCTTCGTTGGACTTACAACGTTTGCTAATTATTCCGTACAACATGTTTTAGCGATATTTTTCCTAATATTACTAGGTTTGCATCGCTTTAAAAGTGAAACGATTGACCGTGGGACTCTAATGAACTGATTTTGGCTTTGACCTTATAATAATGTGATAATGGGCAATGGACTCCAAGAATTAACATTCTTCTCACTTTGGCATGACTGTGGACTTCTCGCGTTACACTGGAACGCTCTGTTAGCTTTTATTAAACTATTTAGTATCATAAGTCATTTTTTACAGTGGACCAATCCAAAGCGCTAGCGCGCGCTGATAAGAAATAGAGACATTTCAAATACTAAACATTATTGACTTTTAACGGTATCAGTCCGTTTGGTTACAAACGGTTGCGTCACATATCTACAAACATGTATTTAGCGTATTTTTCCGTTATACTAGGTTGCATCGCTTTAAAAGTGAAACGATTGACCGTGTTGAGTCTAATGGAACTGATTTTTGGACTTTGACCTTATAAATTTAAGAAATAAGACAATTGGACTCAAGAATAACATCTTCTTAAATTTCATGATTGCTGGACTCGCATTTACATGGCACTGTGGTACGCGCTTATTTAAAATTTAGATAATAGTATTTTTTACAGTGGGACCAATCCAGCCGTTAGCGCGCGCTGAAGAAATAGAGACAGTTTTAAAACTACATTTTATGGACTTTCTAACGGTATCAGTCCGTTTGGACTTACAACGTTTGTCACAATATTCCGTACGCAAATGTATTAGCGATATTTTTCCAATATTACTAGGTTGCATCGCTTTTAAAAGTGAAACGATTGACGTGGGATCTAATTGAACTGATTTTGGACTTTGACCTTATAAATGTGATAAATGAGTCAAATGGACTCCAAGAATTAACATTCTTCTCACTTTGGTATGACTGCTGGAGCTCCGCAGTTACACTGGACGCTCTGTTAGCTGTTTATTTAAATATTTAGTTCCATAAGTTATTTTTTACAGTGAGACCAATCCAAGCCGTTAGCGCGCGCTAAAGAAATAGAGACAATTTCAAATACTACATTTTATTGACTTTCTAACGGTATCAGTCCGTTTGAGTTACAACGTCTGCGTCACATATTCGTACCAACATGTATTTAGCGATATTTTTCCGTTATTACTAGGTTGCATCGCTTTTAAAAGTGAAACGATTGACCGTTGGATCTAATTGAACTGATTTTGGACTTTGACCTTATAAATGTGAGAAATAAGACAATTGGACTGCAAGAATTAACAGTCTTCTTAATTTGACATGATTGCTGGAACTCAGCAATTTCACTGGGCACTGTGGTAGCGCTTTATTTAAAAATTTAGATAGATAAGTCATTTTTTACAGTGGGACCAATCCAAGCCGTTAGCGCGCGCTGAAGAAATAGAGACAGTTTCAAAAACTACATTTTATGGACTTTCTAACGGTATCAGTCCGTTTGAGTTACAACGTTTGCCTCACATATTCGTACCAACATGTATTTAGCGATATTTTTCCGATATTACTAGGTTGCATCGCTTTTAAAAGTGAAACGATTGACGTGGGATCTAATTGAACTGATTTTGGACTTTGACCTTATAAATGTGATAAATGAGCCAAATGGACTCCAAGAATTAACATTCTTCTCACTTTGGTATGACTGCTGGAACTCCGCAGTTACACTGGACGCTCTGTTAGCTCTTTATTTAAATATTTAGTTCGATAAGTCATTTTTTACAGTGGGACCAATCCAAGCCGTTAGCGCGCGTTGAAGAAATAGAGACAGTTTCAAAAACTACATTTTATGACTTTCTAACGGTATCAGTCCGTTTGAGTTACAACGTTGCGTCACATATTCGTACCAACATGTATTTAGCGATATTTTTCCAATATTACTAGGTTGCATCGCTTTTAAAAGTAAAACTATTGACCGTGGTACCTGATTGAACTGAGTTTGGACTTTGACCTTATAAATGTAATAAATGAGTCAAATGGACTACAAGAATTAACATTCTTCTCACTTTGGTATGACTGCTGAAACTCCGCAGTTACACTGGACGCTCTGTTAGCTCTTTATTTAAAATTTAGATCGATAAGTCATTTTTTACAGTGGGACCAATCCAAGCCGTTAGCGCGCACTGAAGAAATAGAGACAGTTTCAAAAACTACATTTCATTGACTTTCTAACGGTATCAGTCCGTTTGAGTTACAACGGTTGCGTCACATATTCGTACCAACATGTATTTAGCGATATTTTTCCGATATTACTAGGTTGCATTGCTTTTAAAAGTGAAACGATTGACCGTGGGACCTAATTGAACTGATTTTGGACTTTGACCTTATAAATGTGATAAATGAGACAATTGGACTCCAATAATTAACATCCTTCTCACTTTGGTATGACTGCTGGAACTCCGCAGTTACACTGGACGCTCTGTTAGCTCTTTATTTAAATATTTAGTTCGATAAGTCATTTTTTACAGTGGCACCAATCGAAGCCGTGAGCGCGCGCTGAAGAAATAGAGACAATTTCAAATACTACATTTTATTGACTTTCTAACGGTATCAGTCCGTTTGAGTTACAACGTTTGCGTCACATATTCCGTACCAACATGTATTTAGCGATATTTTTCCGATATTACTAGGTTGCATCGCTTTTAAAAGTGAAACGATTGACCGTGGGATCTAATTGAACTGATTTTGGACTTTGACCTTATAAATGTGATAAATGAGTCAAATGGACTCCAAGAATTAACATTCTTCTCACTTTGACATGATTGCTGGAACTCAGCAATTTCACTGGGCACTGTGGTAGCGCTTTATTTAAAAATTTAGATAGATAAGTCATTTTTTACAGTGGGACCAATCCAAGCCGTTAGCGCGCGCTGAAGAAATAGAGACAGTTTCAAAAACTACATTTTATGGACTTTTTAACGGTATCAGTCCGTTTGAGTTACAACGTTTGCCTCACATATTCGTACCAACATGTATTTAGCGATGCTTTTAAAAGTAAAACTATTGACCGTGGGACCTGATTGAACTGAGTTTGGACTTTGACCTTATAAATGTGATAAATGAGACAATTGCACTCCAAGAATTAACATTTTTCTTACTTTGGCATGAATGTTGGAACTCCGCAGTTACACTGGACGCTCTGTTAGCTGTTTATTTAAATATTTAGTTCCATAAGTTATTTTTTACAGTGAGACCAATCCAAGCCGTTAGCGCGCGCTAAAGAAATAGAGACAATTTCAAATACTACATTTTATTGACTTTCTAACGGTATCAGTCCGTTTGAGTTACAACGTTTGCGTCACATATTCGTACCAACATGTATTTAGCGATATTTTTCCGATATTACTAGGTTGCATCGCTTTTAAAAGTGAAACGATTGACCGTGGGATCTAATTGAACTGATTTTGGACTTTGACCTTATAAATGTGAGAAATAAGACAATTGGACTGCAAGAATTAACATTCTTCTTAATTTGACATGATTGCTGGAACTCAGCAATTTCACTGGGCACTGTGGTAGCGCTTTATTTAAAAATTTAGATAGATAAGTCATTTTTTACAGTGGGACCAATCCAAGCCGTTAGCGCGCGCTGAAGAAATAGAGACAGTTTCAAAAACTACATTTTATGGACTTTCTAACGGTATCAGTCCGTTTGAGTTACAACGTTTGCCTCACATATTCGTACCAACATGTATTTAGCGATATTTTTCCAATATTACTAGGTTGCATCGCTTTTAAAAGTGAAACGATTGACGTGGGATCTAATTGAACTGATTTTGGACTTTGACCTTATAAATGTGATAAATGAGCAAATGGACTCCAAGAATTAACATTCTTCTCACTTTGGTATGACTGCTGGAACTCCGCAGTTACACTGGACGCTCTGTTAGCTCTTTATTTAAATATTTAGTTCGATAAGTCATTTTTTACAGTGGGACCAATCCAAACGGTTAGCGCGCGTTGAAGAAATAGAGACAGTTTCAAAAACTACATTTCATTGACTTTCTAACGGTATCAGTCCGTTTGAGTTACAACGGTTGCGTCACATATTCGTACCAACATGTATTTAGCGATATTTTTCCGATATTACTAGGTTGCATCGCTTTTAAAAGTAAAACTATTGACCGTGGTACCTGATTGAACTGAGTTTGGACTTTGACCTTATAAATGTAATAAATGAGTCAAATGGACTACAAAAATTAACATTCTTCTCACTTTGGTATGACTGCTGAAACTCCGCAGTTACACTGGACGCTCTGTTAGCTCTTTATTGAAAAATTTAGTTCGATAAGTCATTTTTTACAGTGGGACCAATCCAAGCCGTTAGCGCACATTGAAGAAATAGAGACAGTTTCAAAGCTACATTTCATTGACTTTCTAACGGTATCAGTCCGTTTGAGTTACAACGGTTGCGTCACATATTCGTACCAACATGTATTTAGCGATATTTTTCCGATATTACTAGGTTGCATTGCTTTTAAAAGTGAAACGATTGACCGTGAGACCTAATTGAACTGATTTTGGACTTTAGACTTATAAATGTGATAAATGAGACAATTGGACTCCAATAATTAACATCCTTCTCACTTTGGTATGACTGCTGGAACTCCGCAGTTACACTGGACGCTCTGTTAGCTCTTTATTTAAATATTTAGTTCGGTAAGTCATTTTTTACAGTGGCACCAATCGAAGCCGTGAGCGCGCGCTGAAGAAATAGAGACAATTTCAAATACTACATTTTATTGACTTTCTAACGGTATCAGTCCGTTTGAGTTACAACGTTTGCGTCACATATTCGTACCAACATGTATTTAGCGATATTTTTCCGATATTACTAGGTTGCATCGCTTTTAAAAGTGAAACGATTGACCGTGGGATCTAATTGAACTGATTTTGGACTTTGACCTTATAAATATGATAAATGAGACAAATGGACTCCAAGAATTAACATTCTTCTCACTTTGGTATGACTGCTGGAGCTCCGCAGTTACACTGGACGCTCTGTTAGCTCTTTATTTAAATATTTAGTTCCATAAGTCATTTTTTACAGTGGGACCAATCCAAGTCGTTAGCGCACGCTGAAGAAATAGAGACAGTTTCAAAAACTACATTTCATTAAATTTCTAACGGTATCAGTCCTTTTGAGTTACAACGGTTGCGTCACATATTTGTACCAACGTGTATTTAGCGATATTTTTCCGATATTACTATGTTGCATTGGTTTTAAAAGTGAAACGATTGACCGTGGGACCTAATTGAATTGATTTTGGACTTTGACCTTATAAATGTGAGAAATAAGACAATTGGACTGCAAGAATTAACATTCTTCTTAATTTGACATGATTGCTGGAACTCAGCAATTTCACTGGGCACTGTGGTAGCGCTTTATTTAAAAATTTAGATAAATAAGTCATTTTTTACAGTGGGACCAATCCAAGCCGTTAGCGCGCGCTGAAGAAATAGAGACAGTTTCAAAACTACATTTTATGGACTTTTTAACGGTATCAGTCCGTTTGAGTTACAACGTTTGCCTCACATATTTCGTACCAACATGGTATTCTAGCGATGCTTTTAAAAGTAAAACTATTGACCGTGGGACCTGATTGAACTGAGTTTGGACTTTGACCTTATAAATGTGATAAATGAGACAATTGCACTCCAAGAATTAACATTTTCTTACTTTGGCATGAATGTTGAAACTCCGCAGTTACACTGGACGCTCTGTTAGCTCTTTATTTAAATATTTAGATCAAATAATTCATTTTTTACAGTGGGACCAATCCAAGCCGTTAGCGCGCGCTGAAGAAATAGAGACATTTCAAAAACTACATTTTATGACTTTCTAACGGTATCAGTCCGTTTGAGTTACAACGTTGTGTCACATATTCGTACCAACATGTATTTAGCGATATTTTCCGATATTACTAGGTTGCATCGCTTTTAAAAGTGAAACTATTGATCGTGGGACATAATTGAACTGATTTTGGACTTGACCTTATAAATGTGATAAATGAGACAATTGGATTGCAAGAATTAACATTCTTCTCACTTTGGTATGACTGCTGGAGCTCCGCAGTTACACTGGACGCTCTGTTAGCTGTTTATTTAAATATTTAGTTCCATAAGTCATTTTTTACAGTGAGACCAATCCAAGTCGTTAGCGCACGCTGAAGAAATAGAGACAGTTTCAAAAACTACATTTCATTAAATTTCTAACCGTATCAGTCCTTTTGAGTTACAACGGTTGCGTCACATATTTGTACCAACGTGTATTTAGCGATATTTCTCCGATATTACTATGTTGCATTGGTTTTAAAAGTGAAACGATTGACCGTGGGACCTAATTGAACTGATTTTGGACTTTGACCTTATAAATGTGAGAAATAAGACAATTTGACTGCAAGAATTAACATTCTTCTTAATTTAACATGATTGCTGGAACTCAGCAATTTCACTGGGCACTGTGGTAGCGCTTTATTTAAAAATTTAGATAAATAAGTCATTTTTTACAGTGGGACCAATCCAAGCCGTTAGCGCGCGCTGAAGAAATAGAGACAATTCGAAAAACTACATTTTATGGACTTTCTAACGGTATCAGTCCGTTTGAGTTACAACGTTTGCCTCACATATTCGTACCAACATGTATTTAGCGATATTTTTCCAATATTACTAGGTTGCATCGCTTTTAAAAGTGAAATGATTGACCGTGGGATCTAATTGAACTGATTTTGGACTTTGACCTTATAAATGTGATAAATGAGTCAAATGGAATAAAAGAATTAACATTCTTCTCACTTTGGTATGACTGCTGAAACTCCGCAGTTACACTGGACGCTCTGTTAGCTCTTTATTTAAATATTTAGAAAAATAATTCATTTTTTACAGTGGGACCAATCCAAGCCGTTAGCGCGCGCTGAAGAAATAGAGACAGTTTCAAAAACTACATTTTATGGACTTTCTAACGGTATCAGTCCGTTTGAGTTACAACGGTTGCGTCACATATTCGTACCAACATGTATTTAGCGATATTTTTCCAATATTACTAGGTTGCATCGCTTTTAAAAGTGAAATGATTGACCGTGGGATCTAATTGAACTGATTTTGGACTTTGACCTTATAAATGTGATAAATGAGTCAAATGGACTCCAAGAATTAACATTCTTCTCACTTTGGTATGACTGCTGGAACTCCGCAGTTACACTGGACGCTCTGTTAGCTCTTTATTTAAATATTTAGTTCGATAAGTCATTTTTTACAGTGGGACCAATCCAAGCCGTTAGCGCGCGCTGAAGAAATAGAGACAGTTTCAAAAACTACATTTCATTGACTTTCTAACGGTATCAGTCCGTTTGAGTTACAACGGTTGCGTCACATATTCGTACCAACATGTATTTAGCGATATTTTTCCGATATTACTAGGTTGCATTGCTTTTAAAAGTGAAACGATTGACCGTGGGACCTAATTGAACTGATTTTGGACTTTGACCTTATAAATGTGATAAATGAGACAATTGGACTCCAAGAATTAACATTCTTCTTACTTTGGCATGAATGCTGGAACTCCGCAGTTACACTGGACGCTCTGTTAGCTCTTTATTTAAATATTTAGATAAATAAGTCATTTTTTACAGTGGGACCAATCCAAGCCGTTAGCGCGCGCTGAAGAAATAGAGACAATTTCAAAAACTACATTTTATGGACTTTCTAACGGTATCAGTCCGTTTGAGTTACAACGCTTGCCTCACATATTCGTACCAACATGTATTTAGCGATATTTTTCCAATATTACTAGGTTGCATCGCTTTTAAAAGTGAAACGATTGACCGTGGGATCTAATTGAACTGATTTTGGACTTTGACCTTATAAATGTGATAAATGAGTCAAATGGACTACAAGAATTAACATTCTTCTCACTTTGGTATGACTGCTGAAACTCCGCAGTTACACTGGACGCTCTGTTAGCTCTTTATTTAAATATTTAGTTCGATAAGTCATTTTTTATAGTGGGACCAATCCAAGCCGTTAGCGCGCGTTGAAGAAATAGAGACAGTTTCAAAAACTACATTTCATTGACTTTCTAACGGTATCAGTCCGTTTGAGTTACAACGGTTGCGTCACATATTCGTACCAACATGTATTTAGCGATATTTTTCCGATATTACTATGTTGCATTGCTTTTAAAAGTGAAACGATTGACCGTGGGACCTAATTGAACTGATTTTGGACTTTGACCTTATAAATGTGAGAAATAAGAACAATTGGACTGCAAGAATTAACATTCTTCTTAATTTGACATGATTGCTGGAACTCAGCAATTTCACTGGGCGCTGTGGTAGCGCTTTATTTAAAAATTTAGATAAATAAGTCATTTTTTACAGTGGGACCAATCCAAGCCGTTAGCCCGCGTTGAAGAAATAGAGACAGTTTCAAAAACTACATTTCATTGACTTTCTAACGGTATCAGTCCGTTTGAGTTACAACGGTTGCGTCACATATTCGTACCAACATGTATTTAGCGATATTTTTCCGATATTACTAGGTTGCATCGCTTTTAAAAGTAAAAGTATTGACCGTGGGACCTGATTGAACTGAGTTTGGACTTTGACCTTATAAATGTGATAAATGAGACAATTGCACTCCAAGAATTAACATTCTTCTTACTTTGGCATGAATGTTGGAACTCCGCAGTTACACTGGACGCTCTCTTAGCTCTTTATTTAAATATTTAGACAAATAATTCATTTTTTACAGTGGGACCAATCCAAGCCGTTAGCGCGCGCTGAAAAAATAGAGACAATTCGAAAAACTACATTTTATTGACTTTCTAACGGTATCAGTCCGTTTGAGTTACAACGTTTGCGTCACATATTCGTACCAACATGTATTTAGCGATTTTTTTCCGATATTACTAGGTTGCATCGCTTTTAAAAGTGAAACAATTGACCGTGGGATCCTATTGAACTGATTTTGGACTTTGACCTTAATAATGTGATAAATGAGACAATTGGACTCCAAGAATTAACATTCTTCTTAATTTGACATGATTGCTTGGAACTTCCGCATTTTCACTGGGCGCTGTGGTAGCGCTTTATTTAAAAATTTAGATAAATAAGTCATTTTTTACAGTGGGACCAATCCAAGCCGTTAGCGCGCGCTGAAGAAATAGAGACAGTTTCAAAAACTACATTTTATGGACTTTTCTAACGGTATCAGTCCGTTTGAGTTACAACGTTTGCCTCACATATTCGTACCAACATGTATTTAGCGATATTTTTCCAATATTACTAGGTTGCATCGCTTTTTAAAAGTGAAACGATTGACCGTGGGATCTAATTGAACTGATTTTGGACTTTGACCTTATAAATGTGATAAATGAGTCAAATTGGACTTCAAGAATTAACATTCTTCTCACTTTGGTATGACTGCTGGAACTCCGCAAGTTACACTGGACGCTCTGTTAGCTCTTTATTTAAATATTTAATTCGATAAGTCCATTTTTTACAGTGGGACCAATCCAAGCCGTTAGCGGCGCGCTGAAGAAATAGAGACAGTTTCAAAAACTACATTTCATTGACTTTCTAACGGTATCAGTCCGTTTGAGTTACAAACGGTTGCGTCACATATTCGTACCAACATGTATTTAGCGATATTTTTCGATATTACTAGGTTGCATCGCTTTTAAAAGTGAAACTATTGACCGTGGGACCTAATTGAACTGATTTTGGACTTTGACCTTATAAATGTGATAAATGAGACAATTGGACTGCAAGAAATTAACATTCTTCTTAATTTGACATGATTGCTGGAACTCAGCAATTTCACTGGGCGCTGTGGTAGCGCTTTATTTAAAAATTTAGATAAATAAGTCATTTTTTACAGTGGGACCAATCCAAGCCGTTAGCGCGCGCTGAAGAAATAGAGGACAGTTTCAAAAAACTACCTTTCATTGACTTTCTAACGGTATCAGTCCGTTTGAGTTACAACGGTTTGCGTCACATATTCGTACCAACATTATTTCGATATTTTTCCGATATTACTAGTTGCATCGCTTTTAAAAGTGAAACTATTGACCGTGGGACCTAATTGAACTGATTTTGGACTTTGACCTTATAAATGTGATAAATGAGACAATTGGACTCCATGAATTATCATTCTTCTTACTTTGGCATTAATGTTGGAACTCCGCAGTTACACTGGACGCTCTGTTAGCTCTTTATTTAAATATTGAGATAAATAAGTCATTTTTTACAGTGGGACCAATCCAAGCCGTTAGCGCGCGCTGAAGAAATAGAGACAGTTTCAAAAACTACATTTCATTGACTTTCTAACGGTATCAGTCCGTTTGAGTTACAACGGTTGCGTCACATATTCGTACCAACATGTATTTAGCGATATTTTTCCGATATTACTAGGTTGCATCGCTTTTAAAAGTGAAACTATTGACCGTGGGACCTAATTGAACTGATTTTGGACTTTGACCTTATAAATGTGATAAATGAGACAATTGGACTGCAAGAAATAACATTCTTCTTAATTTGACATGATTGCTGGAACTCAGCAATTTCATTGACTTTCTAACGGTATCAGTCCGTTTGGGTTACAACGGTTGCGTCACATATTCGTACCAACATGTATTTAGCGATATTTTTCCGATATTACTAGGTTGCATCGCTTTTAAAAGTGAAACTATTGACCGTGGGACCTGATGGGACTGATTTTGGACTTTGACCTTATAAAGGTGATAAATGAGACAATTGGACTGCAAGAAATAACATTCTTCTTAATTTGATATGATTACTGGAACTCAGCAATTTCACTGGGCGCTGTGGTAGCGCTTTATTTAAAAATTTAGATAAATAAGTCATTTTTTACAGTGGGACCAATCCAAGCCGTTAGCGCGCGCTGAAGAAATAGAGACAGTTCCAAAAACTACATTTCATTGAATTTCTAACGGTATCAGTCCGTTTGAGTTACAACGGTTGTGTCACATATTCGTACCAACATGTATTTAGCGATATTTTTCCGATATTACTAGGTTGCATCGCTTTTAAAAGTGAAACTATTGACCGTCGGACCTGATGGAACTTATTTTGGACTTTGACCTTATAAAGTTGATAAATGAGACAATTGGACTGCAAGAAATAACATTCTTCTTAATTTGACATGATTGCTGGAACTCAGCAATTTCACTGGGCCCTGTGGTAGCGCTATATTTTAAAATTTAGATAAATAAGTCATTTTTTACAGTGGGGACCAATCCAAGCCGTTAGCGCGCGCTGGAAGAAATAGAGACAGTTTCAAAAACTACATTCATTGACTTTCCAACGGTATCAGTCCGTTTGAGTTCAACGGTTGCGTCACATATTCGTACCAACATGTATTTAGCGATATTTTTCCAATATTACTAGGTTGCATCGCTTTTAAAAGTGAAACTATTGACCGTCGGACCTGATGGAACTGATTTTGGACTTTGACCTTATAAATGTGATAAATAAGACAATTGGACTCCAAGAATTAACATTCTTCTCACTTTGGTATGACTGTTGGAACTCCGCAGTTACACTGGGCGCTGTGGTAGCGCTATATTTAAAAATTTAGATAAATAAGTCATTTTTTACAGTGGGACAATCCAAGCGATTAGCGCGCGCTGAAGAAATAGAGACAGTTTCAAAAACTACATTTCATTGACTTTCTAACGGTCTCAGTCCGTTTGAGTTACAACGGTTGCGTCACATATTCGTACCAACATGTATTTAGCGATATTTTTCCGATATTACTAGGTTGCATCGCTTTTAAAAGTGAAACTATTGACCGTCGGACCTGATGGAACTGATTTTGGACTTTGACCTTATAAATGTGATAAATAAGACAATTGGACTCCAAGAATTAACATTCTTCTCACTTTGGTATGACTGTTGGAACTCCGTAGTTACACTGGACGCTCTGTTAGCTCTTTATTTAAATATTTAATTCGATAACTCCTTTTTTACAGTGGGACCAATCCAAGCCGTTTGCGCGCGCTGGAGAAATAGAGACAGTTTCAAAAACTACATTTCATTGGAATTTCTAACGGTATCAGTCCGTTTGAGTTACAACGGTTTGGTCACATATTCGTACCAACATGCATTTAGCGATATTTTTCCGATATTACTAGGTTCCATCGCCTTTAAAAGTGAAACTATTGACCGTGGGATCTGATGGGACTGATTTTGGACTTTGGCCTTATAAAGGTGATAAATGAGACAATTGGACTTCAAGAAATAACATTCTTCTTAATTTGACATGATTGCTGGAACTCAGCAATTTCACTGGGCGCTGTGGTAGCGCTTTATTTAAAAATTTAGATAAATAAGTCATTTTTTACAGTGGGACCAATCCAATCCGTTAGCGCGCGCTGAAGAAATAGAGACAGTTTCAAAAACTACATTTCATTGACTTACTAACGGTAACAGTCCGTTTGAGTTACAACGGTTGCGTCACATATTCGTACCAACATGTATTTATCGATATTTTTCCGATATTACTAGGTTGCATCGCTTTTAAAAGTGAAACTATTGACCGTGGGACCTAATTGAACTGATTTTGGACTTTGACCTTATAAATGTGATAAATGAGACAATTGGACTGCAAGAAATAACATTCTTCTTAATTTGACATGATTGCTGGAACTCAGCAATTTCACTGGACGCTGTGGTAGCGCTTTATTTAAAAAATTTAGATCAATAAGTCATTTTTTACAGTGGGACCAATCGAAGCTGTGAAGCGCGCGCTGGAAGAAATACAGACAATTTCAAATACTACATTTCATTGACTTTCTAACGGTATCAGTCCGTTTGAGTTACAACGGTTGCGTCACATATTCGTACCAACATGTATTTAGCGATATTTTTCCAATATTACTAGTTGCATCGCTTTTAAAAGTGAAACGATTGACCGTGGGATCTAATTGAACTGATTTTGGACTTTGACCTTATAAATGTGATAAATGAGACAAATGGACTCAAGAATTAACATTCTTCTCACTTTGGTATGACTGCTGGAAGCTCCGCAGTTACACTGGACGCTCTGTTAGCTCTTTATTTAAATATTGAGATAAATAAGTCATTTTTTACAGTGGACCAATCCAAGCCGTTAGCGCGCGCTGAAGAAATAGAGACAGTTTCAAAAACTACATTTCATTGACTTTCTAACGGTATCAGTCCGTTTGAGTTACAACGGTTTGCGTCACATATTCGTTCCAACATGTATTTAGCGAATTTTCCGATATTACTAGGTTGCATCGCTTTTAAAAGTGAAACTATTGACCGTGGGACCTAATTGAACTGATTTGGACTTTGACCTTATAAATGTGATAAATAGACAATTGGACTGCAAGAATAACATTCTTCTTAATTTGACATGAATGCTGGTACTCAGCATTTTTTCATTGACTTTCTAACGGTATCAGTCCGTTTGAGTTACAACGGTTGCGTCACATATTCGTACCAACATGTATTTAGCGATATTTTTCCGATATTACTAGGTTGCATCGCTTTTAAAAGTGAAACTATTGACCGTGGACCTAATTGAACTGATTTTGGACTTTGACCTTATAAATGTTGATAAATAAGGACAATTGGACTCCAAGAATTAACATTCTTCTCACTTTGGTATGACTGCTGGAAACTTCCGCAGTTACACTGGACGGCTCTGTTAGCTCTTTATTTAAATATTTAATTCGATAACTCCTTTTTTACAGTGGCACCAATCCAAGCCGTTTAGCGCGCGCTGAAGAAATAGAGGACAGTTTTCAAAAACTACATTTTCATTGGACTTTCTAACGGTATCACTCCGTTTGAGTTACAACGGTGCGTCACATATTCGTACCAACATGTATTTAGCGATATTTTTCCGATATTACTAGGTTGCATCGCTTTTAAAAGTGAAACTATTGACCGTGGGACCTATTGAACTGATTTTGGACTTTGACCTTATAAATGTGATAAATGAGACAATTGGACTGCAAGAATAACATTCTTCTTAATTTGACATGATTGCTGGAACTCAGCAATTTCACTGGGCGCTGTGGTAGCGCTTTATTTAAAAATTTAGATAAATAAGTCATTTTTTACAGTGGGACCAATCCAAGCCGTTAGCGCGCGCTGAAGAAATAGAGACAGTTTCAAAAACTACATTTCATTGACTTTCTAACGGTATCAGTCCGTTTGAGTTACAACGGTTGCGTCACATATTCGTACCAACATGTATTTAGCGATATTTTTCCGATATTACTAGGTTGCATCGCTTTTAAAAGTGAAACTATTGACCGTGGACCTAATTGAACTGATTTTGGACTTTGACCTTATCAATGTGATAAATGAGACAAATGGACCGCAAGAATGAACATTCTTCTTAATTTGACATGATTGTTGGAACTCAGAAATTTCACTGGGCGATGTGGTAGCGCTTTATTTAAAAATTTAGAAAAAATAAGTCATTTTTTACAGTGGGACCAATCCAAGCCGTTAGCGCGCGCTGAGGAAATAGAGACAGTTTAAAAATCTACATTTCATTGACTTTCTAACGGTATCAGTCCGTTTGAGTTACAACGGTTGCGTCACATATTCGTACCAACAAGTATTTAGCGATATTTTTCCGATATTACTAGGTTGCATCGCTTTTAAAAGTGAAAATTGACCGTGGGACCTATTGAACTGATTTTGGACTTTGACCTTATAAATGTGATAAATGAGACAATTGGACTCAAGAATTAACATTCTTCTTAATTGACATGATTGCTGGAACTCAGTTATTTCACTGGACTCTGTTAGCGCTTTATTTAAAATTTAGATAAATAAGTCATTTTTACAGTGGGACCAATCCAAGCCGTTAGGCGCGCTGAAGAAATAGAGACAGTTTCAAAAACTACATTTCATTGACTTTCTAACGGTATCAGTCCGTTTGAGTTACAACGGTTGCGTCACATATTCGTACCAACATGTATTTAGCGATATTTTTCCGATATTACTAGGTTGCATCGCTTTTAAAAGTGAAACTATTGACCGTGGACCTAATTGAACTGATTTTGGACTTTGACCTTATAAATGTGATAAATGAGACAATTGGACTCAAGAATAACATTCTTCTTAATTTGACATGATGCTGGAACTCAGCAGTTACTGGGCGCTCTGTAGCGCTTTATTTAAAATTTAGATAATAAGTCATTTTTTACAGTGGGACCAATCCAAGCCGTTAGCGCGCGCTGAAGAAATAGAGACAGTTTCAAAACTACATTTCATTGACTTTCTAACGGTATCAGTCCGTTTGAGTTACAACGGTTTGCGTCACATATTCGTACCAACATGTATTTAGCGATATTTTTCCGATATTACTAGGTTGCATCGCTTTTAAAAGTGAAACTATTGACCGTGGATAATTGAACTGATTTTGGACTTTGACCTTATAAATGTGATAAATGAGACAATTGGACTCAAGAATAACATTCTTCTTAATTTGGTATGATGCTGGAACTCCGCAGTTTCACTGGACGCTCTGGTAGCTCTTTATTTAAATTTGATAAATAAGTCATTTTTTACAGTGGGACCAATCCAAGCCGTTAGCGCGCGCTGAAGAAATAGAGACAGTTTCAAAAACTACATTTCATTGACTTTCTAACGGTATCAGTCCGTTTGAGTTACAACGGTTTGCGTCACATATTCGTACAACATGTATTTAGCGATATTTTTCCGATATTACTAGGTTGCATCGCTTTTAAAAGTGAAACTATTGACCGTGGGACCTAATTGAACTGATTTTGGACTTTGACCTTATAAATGTGATAAATGAGACAATTGGACTGCAAGAAATAACATTCTTCTTAATTTGACATGATTGCTGGAACTCAGCAATTTCATTGACTTTCTAACGGTATCAGTCCGTTTGAGTTACAACGTTGTGTCACATATTCGTACCAACATGTATTTAGCGATATTTTTCCGATATTACTAGGTTGCATCGCTTTTAAAAGTGAAACTATTGACCGTCGGACCTGATGGAACTGATTTTGGACTTTGACCTTATAAATGTGATAAATGAGACAATTGGACTC